>APFE030021690.1:58502-119923 GCA_000404065.3 Pinus taeda
ATGATATGAATATATAATTTAAAAATAAATATATGAAAATATATAAATATAATATTTATTGAAAAGTGTGTAAAGACATGAAGATTGTATAGAGATATGCATTGTTTCTTTCAAAAAATATGAAATGGCAATAATAATAATTTATTCAAAAAGTGTGAAATGATTTTTATTATGAGTACTTTACTTTATGACTCTAAAAGTACTTAGAGCACTACCATGGTTAACCATGAGTTTTTATCCACCATTGAGAATGTGACAAATACGTGTCTTTAACTCAAGCAATGTCATCTCAACCATTCATTCCCTAAAATGTGATTTGTTCGCATAAAGTGAATTTTGATTGTACATTTTCCTTATGAGACCTATTTTAGCTCAAAATTCCTCTAATGAGCATTCTTTTGCATCTTAATGTTTCGAAGTTTGTCTTTGAGGGCTAGTTTTCTATGGTCATTGTTATTCTCGAATAGCTCAGTTAATGTCTTCCACATTTCAAAAGGAGTTTCTTTGCCATGGAGATTTAAGACAATATGGACTCTCACTCCCTTCAGAATTATTCTCTTTGCCTTGGCTACATCATTCTTCCATTGGGCTAGGTTTTGGGCATTAATTGATTCTGGTTTTGGAATGTATGTCTTGACATATTCCAGCAATCCATTGTCATCAAGCACTACCTCCATGTGATCCTTCCAGGAAATGAAATTCGAGTTGCCTTCCAAGGCATACTCTAACCTCAATCCATTGAAGGTCATTCTCCCAACTCTGAAGAAATACTGCTACAATGAAGCTACAAATTCAAGCCTCCTAAGGAACAACTTCAAAATTCTTATTCTAATGTGAATCCTTCTCTGATACCATGTAGAAAAATGGTGATAGAATTGTAAGTGCTCAAGAAATTTAATCTAAATCAAAAGAAACAATTCTACTCTAGTGCTCTGTGGAAATTAATTCACAATTTAGAACATTTGCAAACATGCATCAATCACATACACAAGTACACATATTTATCTAAGGGAGACCAACTGGAAAAACCACTTAAGCATGCTTGCATTAATTAGATGAATAGAGAATATATTACAATTGATTGCTTTCTCTAAGCTCAACCTGCAAGTGCTCTCTGCTCTATGAAAAGCTCTAACCTAGACTTAGTCAATTTCTACCTCCACTTGAGCTCTTATTTTCTTACACAAATCTTAAGGAAATTAGCCCCTATTCTTTAGCAATTTCCTCGAAAATGATTGCACAATTTCCAAGGATTGATCATTGATTGCATGCAACACATGTACACGCAAAACTAGTCTACAATTAATGTTGCATTGCCTTGGAATCTCCACCACGATTAAGAAATTCAAATTCCTTGCATCCATGAGCTATTTTTGGTTGATTAATCAATTAACTAGATAATCTCTAAGATAGATTGTTGTCCCACTGCAAAATTGACCTCCATCTAGTTCTATTAATTGTTAGAACTAGTTTAACTAAGTACATCTAGAAATAACTAAACTAGATTGCTACAAATTAGCAATCAACAGATGTAAACTAAAGGATTGATCATTGATTGCATGTAACACATGTACACTCAAAACTAGTATACAATTAATGTTACATTGCCTTGGAATATCCACCACAGCTGAGCAATGCAAATTCCTTACATGCATGAGCTATTTTTGTTGATTGATTAGTTAACTGGATGATCTCTGAGATAGATTGTTGTCCCACTACAAAACTCACCTCCAACTAGTTCTATTAATTGTTAGAACTTGTTTAACTCAGTACAACTATAAATAACTAAACTAGATTGCTACAAAATAGCAACCAACACATGCAAATTGAACTCCAGGCCCACTAACTCAAATTTATTGAGCTAATTGAGTGACAAGAGCCATGTCACCTCAGTTAATTGCCTCCAAGTTATCCGTTGATGTGAAAATTTTGAATTTACTCAATTTGACCAAGAATAAGTCAAATTGAGTCTGTCTTGCTACACTTCTCAAGAAAAATAACCATATAGATAAAATAAAATAAAATAAAATCAATACAAGTATCTTGTGCATTTAATAGTTATTTTATCATATACATTGAATTTGAATGGATTATAAATTTACCTTCAACAAAAAATTGTACCACACTAAAAGTCCAAATTACAAAAAAAAAATGTCTTTACTCTTTATTAAACCCATATAATTTCTTAAATCAAAGTAAAAATGTTAATTCAACACAAAGAATAAAAAATCTTGCTCCAAAATATTTTAATATTTCTTTTAATTAAATATTTGTAACATGAATCTTTAAAGGAAAACCATATCCTATGGATATATTAAAATCTTTATAGAAAAATATTTCCAAGTCAAAGTTGTAATATTTGAAAATATTAATTTGATGAAGTTTTATTATAAATTTTGTATATGCCATGTAAAAAAAATCATTAAATCTATATTAATATTCACATTAATATAAGTATAATCTAATGGTAATATATTATAATATTAATATTATAAATTTAATAACGTTGGATTTATACAATATAAAATATTTTATATATAATATATAGTAATATATCATGATATATAAACTCTAGATATATATGGGAGGGAAGAACAAAGATATAGAGTGATAGAGGGAGTGAGAGAAAAGGGGAGGTATGGATAGAGAGAGGGAAGAGAGAAAGGGAAAGAGAGGACTTGAGAGAGAGGAGGAGAGGGAGGGATAGAGAGATGGAGTTGGAAGGGGAGAGAGGGAGAGAAGAAGAAAGAAATAGAGAGAGAAAAAGAGAGAGTCAGAGTGACAAGGGAGAGATGGAGAGATTATGTGTATATTTGGGGGTAAGATAGAGAGACAAAGAAGGAGAGATGGAGAGAAGGGGGGAGAGAAGGAGAGATGGAGTGAGACAGTGACAGAGTTGGCGGGTGAAGAGAGAGAGAGAGAGATGAGTGGGAGAGATAGAAGGAGGTGGGAGAGAAAGGGAGAGAGAGGAAAGAACAGAGTGAGGACGTGAGAGAGAAGAGGAGAGAGGGAGGTAAGAAGAAAGAAAGAGAGAGAGAAAGGTGGAGAGAGAGGGGGTGATAAGGGAGATGGAGAGAGAGGGAGAGAGGAGAGTAGGAAGGAAGAGAGATAGGGGGGGGGGATAGAGGGCGGGGAAGGTAAAGAAGAAGAAGAGAGATAGGAGAGGAAGAAGAAGAGAAGGGGGGAGATAGATACATATGGAGAAAGAGTGTGTGTGTTTTGGGGAGTGATATAGAGAGACAAATGGAGATAGAGATATAGTGAGATAGGGATAGGGAGAGATAGATAGATATGGAGAGTGTGTGTGTGTGGTGGGGGGGCGAAGGGGGGGTGGGAAATGAGATAAAGAGACAAAGAAGGAGAGATTGAAGGATATATAGATATATATTGAGGGAGGAGAGATGGAAGAATATTTCTTGCATTAAATGCGTTGAGGATTTCTTGCACTGAAGGAGAGGGGAGAGAAGGAATGAAGAGGGAGAAGGAGAGGATTGAGAGAAGGAGAGAAGGGTAAGAAAGGGAGAGGGAGACACAAATATGGAGGGGGGAGAGGGGAGAGAGAGAAGGAGAAAGGGAGGGAGATAGTGACATGGTTGGAGGGAAAAGAGAGAGAGAGAGAGAGAGAGAGAGAGAGAGATGGGGGAAGAGATGGAGGTAGGAGAGAAAGGGAGAGAGAGGAAGGAAGAGAGAGAGGAATTGAGAGAGAGGGAGGGAGGGATAGGTGGAGAGAGGGAGGGACAAAAATATTGATTTGGAAGGGGAGAGAGGAAAGGAAGAAGAAAGACATAGAGAGAGAGGGAGAGATGGAGAGAGAGAATGTTTATGTTTAGGGGTGAGATAGAGAGACAAAGAAGGAGAGATGGAGGGAGATATGTGTGTGTGTGTGTGTGGAGGGGGGAGAGAGGGATGAATATTTCTTGCACTAAATGCATTGATTTTAGTGTAGATGGTGATTTTTAATCCTATTTGATTTCTTCCACTATATGCATTGATTTCAGTGTATATGTTGATTTATAATGATATTTGATTGCTTTCACTAGATGCATTGATTTAAGTGTAGATGTTGACTTCTAATCCTATTTGATTGCTTGCACTAGATGCATTGATTTCGGTGTAGATATTTTCTAATTCTACTTGATTGCTTGCATTAGATGCATTGATTTCAATGTAGATGTTGATTTCTAATTATATTTGATTGCTTGCACTAGATGCATTAATTTTAGTGTAGATGTTGATTTCTAATCCTATTTGATTGTTTGCATTAGATGCATGGATTTCAATTTATATGTTGATTTTTTATTTGATGCAACTGGTTTTATGATGCTACATTAATTTTAAAGTGATTGGACTAACAATGTGCATTGATTTCAGTGTGAGCACAAAAAATTATTGAAAATGTGTTTTTATTTTTGTGTTATAGTAATTCAACTTAATAATATTGGAGAGCAAGAGAGAGAAGGCGTGATGCTTACTACAATAGCTCGAATTAGAAATTTGGATGGTTTACGATTTCAACTTCCCTTTTCATATAATTGATATGAAAAAATGACAAGACTAAAAAGGGTGACAATAATAATAGTAGAAGAAAATAGTTTGAGATCGATCACAATGAAGACTATTTGTAATTGATTACATTTTTATTATTCACATTTTCTTTCATTCAACACTATTACATTGTCACTTTGTATTCAAAAATTTTATTTTGTCATTTTTCATCATTTAAATTATTAACAGTATCTATCATCTCAACAAACTGAGGAAATTAAGCAAATTTAAAATTAAAACTACTCTTCAAGATATATTTAGTAATACATGGAGGGACACTATTAAGAATGAATTAGTTTTCAAAAGTTGTGATACCTAAACTTTAATGAAATAGATCTGTAGTATCAATCCTCCAAACTATTGACAAGATTGTCTCCCTTCTTCATCACCAACTAATTACTAATACACAATTGCCTGCACATATAGAAATATAACACAACAATTGAAACATTCACAAACATTGCCATCCAAATCCAAACACATAAACACACAAACCACTCAAAGCATCCAAACACAGACATACAAACCATTCAAGGCAATCAACTTAAGACTAAATTAAAGAAGAGAATGATATGGTCATGTCAAGCAAAGAAAACATAATGTAAATATCAAAGTATGAAGTTTATCTCAAATATATACATAATAATGATAATCTAAAAATGTGACATTGTAGCCCTCAACTAGAACAAGCCTAGATCCATTTAACTCGATCTATCATGAGTCGAGAGGGATCAAATCCCTCGAGGTGCAAACATTTCCTCAAATTCTACACTCCAAAAAGAAAGTTTGCACCTCAAAGGATTTGATCCTTCTTGGTGCATGATAGATCCAAAGTTAAATGGATCTAAGTTGGTTAATATTACCAAAAAGATATGTTTGTCTAAACATAAATTTATTCTCCCCAAAGTTATAACCACTTCTTGCTATGTACACTGCAATCATTGACTTTCTATTTTCAATGCAATCGACTAAACATCATTCCTCAATTTTAAAATTTTGATTAAATATATAATACATAATTGAATGGGTTCAATATTTTTTCATTACTAACAATATTTATAATTGTTTTAATTAAAAAAAAAAAAATCTAAGTAAGGTTAATCTATTAATATGATACAAAAAAGGGGAATTCCAGTGAGGCTTGGCCACAGAGGAACCAAGCCTCAATAAGCACACATCCATAATAATTGTCTTTGACTGTCCCAACAGAGAGGAAACCAATCCAAAAATATGTCCAAAAATAACCCACACAGGGGTAGAAAATTTAAACAGAGCATTACCGAGACAAGGTAACCAGACCAAAAGTTTATCCTGAAGACACATAAGACTAAACATAAACTAAACCAAGAACATGACAAAACTTCCAACTAGCCGGCACGACACATGGCACTCAGTCTTCCGGAGCAAGCTCCTCCACAATTGGACACGCCCAGTCATCTGGGTTGTCCGACTCACCACGTCCCAGCGCCTGATGGCCTTCCTCCATGATGCATGCCTCAACACGCGAGCTTGACGTGTCACCCTGACGGCTATCAGAAGCCTAAGTGTAACTGTGAATGCTTGTCTCAACATGTTGAGTGCCAGCGATAGCTTTGCCATGCCTTCTGGTTCGACCTTCATCAGCTTCTGGTTCACCATTGTTGCCCCGATTCCTACTGCTCGGGCCAGCTTTGTTCGCCTCCTTCGTAGGATTATCTAGGGGAACATGCTGCTTAGTCTCTTCCGTGATGGTAATTGAGACAGTTTCTATGATAACAAGGCGGTTCAAAGAACTACAAAAGCGAAACTATGTGGTGTGAGGAGCAGGATGCGGAGGCAGGGGAAAGGTTGCAGTGCAAACAGTTGCAGCTTCACAACCTGAGCTATGGAGCCAGGCTCTGCCTCTGCCACTTCATGTATCTGGGTACCGGCCTGCGAAACTGTGTGGGTGGGGATTATCGGCAGAGGAGGCAGGGGAAGCAGAATCAAGGCTTGGCAGAGCAAGGGAACGAGAACTTCCACCTCGCGTGCCCCCACGTCGACTACGCATACAATGGCAGACCATGGTGGATATGGGAACAGGGAGAGTGTCAGCAAGAACAGTGGAGGAATTGACAGAGGAGCTATGCGAGGAAATTACAGAGGGATGGAGGTTATGAGCAAAATTGTAGAGGCTAGTGTGGGAATGGTGGAAGCCATTACCCAAATCAATACAGCTCAACAGCCAACATCTGTGGCCAGTGCTGGTGCACTCATTCGACTCTCCCGCCTGCGGAGGACAGACACAATGAATCAGGGGCAGAATAACAGGAAAATTCTTCGGCTCCATTGTTATGTGGGTAATGGCTCTGCCTCGGCTAGTGTAGGCATTAAATGGCTCCTGTGAGGTGCCATGAATGCCATTCAGGGTGGCATGGGAAAAGTTGCAGGGGCCATGTGGCCTCCCCATCCGTTGTCGCTCCGTCTAATCAAATTTTCTTCTGAAATTAACACCCACATCCAGGTAATTGTTTTAATTAATTAGTAAAAAAAAATTAAAATTAAAATGTTAATAAATTTTTATTAATAATAATAATAAAATTTAATATACCGTTAAAATAATTCATTTTATTAATATTACCAAAAAAATTGTTCGTGTCTAAACATAAATTTATTCTCCCCAAAGTCCTAACCATTCCGTGCTATTTCAATCTTTGACTTGCTATCTTTAGTGACTAAGCATCATTCCTCAATTTTAAAATTTCGATCAGCACATAATTGTATGGGTTCAATAATTATTCATCGGTAACAATATTTATAATTATTTTAATTAATTGTTGAAATTTTGCTTAATAATTAAAATGTTAATAAAAATTTATTAATGATGATAGTAAAGTTTAATATAACATGAGTTTATTGATTGTACTAAGGATATTTTCTATTTACGTATAAAAGATAAATATGTGTAATTTTTATTTAGGTTTAAAATATTATCCACAGTATTTAAAATAATATATATATATATATATATATATATATATATATATATATATATAAATAATAATAATTAAAACAAAATTTAAAATAATAACATATTATCGAAAATATTTATTCTTTATTAATAAAAAATGAGTTTTTTTTTAAATTATAAAAATTAAAAAAAAAATGGAAATCTCTTTCAATTGTATATAAAAAGGTGAAGAAATGAATTGGCAATGGAGAGTTGAAGTAGTTTTCATATATATTGATGATGATGATGGTTAACGTTCACTGAAACCAAACTTTGCTTTATCGGACCTAAAGAAACGAATTATTTAGTTTGATTTAAGATTTTATTCCTATGCTCAAAAAGCTTGGAGAGAAGCCTCCCAAGCTCACTGTAATTTTGACATCGTAAAAGGCTAGGGAGGTCAGTGTTGCAACAAAGATTTTGAAACTGAGATCTAATGTAGTTGAACGCGGGGCACTCTAAGAGGAAGTGATTTTCATCTTCGATGTTCGTATTCTCACAGAGATGGTAGAACCCTTCCATCCATGGTGTTTTAGGAGAGCTCATGAGAGTTCGTCCTACTCTTGGCTATATTAATTTTCTTCTTTGAGCTAGTTAAAACAGAGAGATACTTTTGATCTTCTAGGATGGGGTTGATGACCTCCTTATAATATCTTAATTTCCTTTTAGCTACTAAATCTTTCTCACACCACATTTTTTCTTTGAACTTAGAAGTAACAATATTTTTAATGTTGCAACATTCTTGTTGATCTCACAATGGTTTAACCAACCCCTGTTGTCTTTATACCAACCTCTTTTGAACCTTAGGTGGTTTTGGCTAAAATTTAAAGCTAGCTTAAAAAGTCTTAACCCAATAAGGAATGAGTTTTTTTAATAGAATTTAGAAATCCACATCTTTTTAAAATATAGTTAATTTTTCTTAAGTTAAGAAAATTAAATATAAAATTATATATCAATAAAATAATTAAAGAGAAATCCTAATGCTGGTGACGCCTCATTACTATCGATCTTCCTCATTGGCTGTTAGAAGTAGTTATTCTATAGAGAATAAGAAGGGTTCCCACCTTGGTTATGTGCTTTGCTTCTACTTCTTTCTTTTGCACTTACTAGGTTCTCAAATGGTAAGTAATGGACTGCGCTGGATGTTGGTAGTGCTTTTGGATATCGATCCTTTAGAAGTGATAGTTTTTTATTTACTCGGTTGGTTCATTTAAATTGAATATAAAATTTTATATTAATAAAATTAATTAAAAAGTTTTTAAAGGTGTAGATTAATTGACAATAAAGTGTATTTTTAAGGTATTTTTTAGTCCCTGCCATCTGGCAATGGCCAGGGACTATAGTAATCCAAATGCGTTGCTATAGCATTAGTTTCAAGTGCTGTGTTATTAGTTTACGGTGATTAGACCAAAGTTTTCAAATGCGTCGGTGTTTGCTATTGTCGGGATAACCAAAGTCTTCAAAATTAAGTTGGTTTGCCATCTTATTTGGCCTCTTCTCGAGGCGGAAGAGGCTGGAGCATAGTCTATTTTGCTTTACCCTGTTTATTATTAGTGACCCTCAACAGTTTCATATTAATGTTAACATTAGTTTGAATTATTAGCACAATGGTTTGTAGGTTGACTATTTGAGCATATTCGCAGGTCTGAGCATATTGGCAGGTGTTGTGCATGCAGGTGCTGCAGGTGTCCATGCATGGCGGAGGTGTCATGTTTCACTGGCCTCCCTTTCTTGTTTCCCCTTTCGGCTAGCACGCCTTAGTTCGACTCAGTTCCGATTCAGGTTAATTCGGCTCAGTTCCGATTCAGGTCAGGTGCATTGGAACGGATTCATATCTGAGATTTGGATTTGGAATCGGCAAGCAACTTGGTCCATTGTCATTCCTCCTGATTATTAGCTGGGTTTTTTTCTGCGAAAACCAAGATTTCATTTGTTTCGTCCCCATTTCACAGCTTTTCTTATCTTCACATAATTTCTCACATTCATTTCTAAACAATGGAATGGATGCCAAGATTGCCACTCATAGAAAGGATATCGGAACTAGGATTGTTGTTGGAGTCATCCAGCAGATCGAGAATGTGCCTGAGCGAGAGGAAAAATCTTCAGATCGAGAATCAATCGCGCGCAAAGACGATGCTTCTGTCATTGTGTCATGTGGAACCCTAATCTATTTACTCAGATAGGCGCGTTGAACCGATGCTTCAGGTTTACATTAAAACCTGCAAACAAAATTTAACGGTGAGAACAAATTTCTTTGAAGTTATATAAAGGTCATTAGATGCTCGCGTTGTAAATCGAAAATTACTAGCCAGAGAATAAAGACATCTGGACAATAATATTGGAAACAATATAATATGTCGAAGGTTGTTATATGTTATAATATCATCTGCACAGCCTGTAGCACTCTTATGTGTGTAGATTTCTATAGCAATAATTTCAAATTTTAGTCTGAGATGAACAAGTAGAACAAAGAGATTTATCAAACAGGCATATAATATTCCCTAACAGTAAGGACAGTTAGCATGTGTTAAGTTTATGAGAGAGGACATGGATGTTCTCTGTAGTCTTCTAGCATTTTCAGGTAAATATGGATTAAAAAATTAACAGCAAGCAATACACAGTTTGAGCAACATTTTCTGCAAAAGATGTATCAATAAACTATAAGGCCTGACGTCGCAGGTTGATCCAAAATATTTCAAAATAGTAGTAGTTTAAAGAGAAATTTTCAAAAGTTCTAATTTTAAGGAAAAATAGAGCAATAACTGAACCTTGCAGAGGAATAATTAGGAGTCCGAGCGTACGTGCGTGTATTTGTATACGCTTCCTGTGTGAAAGGGTGGATAAGGGTATTCTTGTCCCTGCTATGCTTCGTCTTGTTCAACTATGCTCCGTCCTTTTCCCCGTTGGCTTTAGGGGGTGGGCTGTCGTTGATATAACTGCTCCTCTGCCTACCTTCTTCAACCAGCCCCTCCCATTATTTTCCATTAGAATTCAGCCGATCTCGCCCCCTCAGTCCAATCGTCGTGAAAATCCCTCAAAATTGGGCAATTCTGCCTTGAAAATCACCAAATTATGGGCTACAAAAGGATTAAAATTGCATAGAAATCTGCCAGAATGTTAAAGAAGATTCAGAGAGCTGAAACTTTGGGAAGTTACTAAAATATATAGAACCAAATGTGTTCAATTGTAAATCCCCATTCTCTGTTAGAATTTGGGTGATCAATATGTTTAACCTATAATTCCCAAAACCCTTGCTGGTGTAGCAGTGTAACAATTACGCTGACTACGTGAATTTGCATCCTTCAAGCCCGCAAGCTTAATATTATGCCTGTATAAAAACCATGCACAAGACCAACATAATTCTTTCCTTCAAGCCACTCTTGATATTTTCGATTCGAAAATCAGGTGCTTGGATCTTACCAAATGTTAGCCGAAGGGGCTGGGATCTTTACCCAAACCACCAAAGCGCTTTCCCAATTTTTATCCCTCCTCTAATAAATGACCATAATTTCTTGGAAAAAATGACGAAGCACAAAGTTTTGGCCCCACGGGTGATCAAGGTTCATCCCCTTTCCTTGCAATCAAATTGTGTTGTGTCTGGACACGTGAAATGCATGCACTGCTACTGACACGTGAAATGCATGCAAACTCCTACTAACAAGTGCTTTTCCTCCTTCGTTTCGTATAATAATATGTATTATTCGTTACTTCCAACGTGTCACCTCATATGACATGCATCAATTACAAAAATTTAAAGAATTTTAATTTATCTTTTGATTTCATAGATTTAAAAATAATGACTGAAGTCAAATCATTGATGAATTTAGCTCAATATTCCTGAAATGAACTACCATGGGGTTGGGTTCCAAGTTAAACGAGCCCTTCTATATTTAGCAATGACGGTAAATGCCGCTAAAAAAGACGAAACACCTCTGAAATCAGACCATGAACGTTTCTCATTTGGTTTAAGATGGATTTCTCATGGCCTCTATAAACCAATGTTTAAAGGCAATGCACTATTCGATTAAGATCGTACAGGACAAATGTTGTTGTGTAAGTTATTATTGTTTTGCTTGCTTTTGTCTATAAGTTTTGTTTCTCTGTGCTCAATTATTGGTACCGAGTCTTCTCATTTCGCTGAGCTCTTTTTGGTTTTATTCCTTTCTCGGATTCACCGTCAGGTTCAAAGATTCTATATTACAAGAATTTTGGTGTTCATTAAACATTTGAAGAATGAAAAAAACACATTTGAAGCATGAAGCATGATTCAGATGATCGATTTTTAGAAAGAAATTGAGGGCACAGAGCTCGAAAATTTACTCATTTTGCTAAAGCTTGTGAAGATTTGATTTTCTTATGTTGTGCTTTGTTTTCTTCCCAAGATTTGTCGTCTGCGAGCGATTCTTTATTGCTAGAATTTCCGCTGAATTGATTTCTTGCGAATATTTAAGCATGAATCCATTGTCGGTATCTATATCTAATTTGAGAGAATGCAGGTTGGAAATTTGGTTATTTTGCTCAATTTATGCAAGGACATGATTATTTGTTCTTGTTTTTGTTTTTCAGACAGAATGGTAGAACACAATGGAATCCATGTGTTGAACTACAAATCAGCAGAAGTTGAGGCTAGTGTCATTCTTAAAATCCATCACTGCCTAGGAGATCGCATCTCTCTCATGTCCCTGTTCCTGGATGCCACCAAAAAAATTTCCCAGCCTGAGTCCATGCCCACCATACCCATTATTAACAAATCCAGAGGAAGCAAACTACCCCTGTGGAATGTATCTGGCATCTTGAAGGCAACATGGGGTGTGATATTCTCGGTATGGTGTACAGTTGTGGATCTTGTACTGTCTCTGGCTACGTTCCTGTGGATGAAAGATAGCAAAATACTCAGAGCCCCCCCGGGGGTAATTCATCGTCCAAACGCTCTTGCTCATGTCACTGTTGATCTCAAGGACATTGCCATTGTCAAGAAGGCTATTGATGGGGTATTTTTTTTTTATTGTTATATTTTGTATATGTTTCTATCCTCAGCAAGTGGGTTAAGTTTGGTTTTAGTTTTGAGAAATTTTGGATGTTATTAATCGAACTCGTCATTGTGCAGACAGTGAACTATGTTATATCAGGAATGCTTTGGGCAGGATTTGTCTGGTATTTTGACCATTTACATGGTAAGTTGCTAAGTTCAGGAATGCTTTGGGCAGGATTTGTATATGTTTCTATCCTCGGCAAGTGGGTTAAGTTTGGTTTTAGTTTTGAGATATTTTGGACGTTGTTAATCGAACTCGTCATTGTGCAGACAGTGAACTATGTTATATCAGGAATGCTTTGGGCAGGATTTGTCCAGTATTTTGACCGTTTACATGGTAAGTTAATAAGTTCTGCCTAAATTAGTCACAGTTATTGCAGTTGTTTGTTGTGAAATTTTGCGAAAAACAAGCAAAAATACTTTTTGCTTTCCTATGTACTTATGGATAGATGATCAAGTGTCACTTGTGAGATGTGCAAGTGGAACTTGCTGAGTCAATCTCACTTCTATTGAATTGTGAGTTCAAGGCAGACTCAGAAGAGCTGGCTTCGCTTGGTTTTCTCAAAGAGCAGGGTTGACTCAGATTGGAAGAGTCGGGTATCACAGAAAGCAGGGTGTTTTCATCTATTTTAAATTCCCTGATTTCTTGTTCAACATCTAACCATTTTCTTCAGATTGGATTTGGGATGTCTCTGAAGCTGTTGCTTCCATTCTATTAAGTGTTTCAGTATGTTTGCTGGCAGCCACCTACATCTGTTAGTTTTATTATTGTAATATTTTTGGCTTGCTCCCAAGCATAGTACTTCAATTTTAGGTGCATATGTTGTTGGTTATTTAATAGGTCAGAATTATTATCCAGTGCTTGATTTGAACATTCATTTGTTGTAAGTGGCACTCCTCGGTTTTGAGTCTGCACTTCGGTATGATTTTCGAGCCCTTGATTTGAGCCTTCATTTCTAGAAACTAATATTCCCTTGTCCTGGGAAAGCACTTTTTGTCTCTCTCTGTATTCTTCCATTTCACTTTTGTACCTTTCTTTATCCTTCAATCCAAGCTCCTGGTAAACCGGCATCTATCAGAGATTGTCAGCACAACATACTGAGAAAGACAAAACTCATTTTATTTTTAGTTTGTTACCGTCAACAATGAAGACTAACTAAATAGCCACAAAAACGAAATTCACTTGTATCTTACAGCTTTCGCTTCATCAATCAGTTTATTCCATGAGTCTCCAATCATTTTGTTGATCTCCCTGTCCTTGCCCGGATGCAATGCTTTCAATTTTGTATGTTGCTCAGCAAAGAAAAAATTATAAGCACTCCTATTTGGCTTAGGATGGTCATGATCCCTCTTTTTCATTTCATCCTTCCTCCTACGACGTCGACAAGAAGGAACCCCTGAAGTTGTATCCCCATTATCAGAATTGTTCATGCAACTAGGTGCTTGCAAAAATTGTTCTCCAGAAAACCCTGCCACCATCTCATACAAAACCCCTCTTAATTTCTCTGAACCAACCATCACAGTGATAAGATAAGCATTCTCAAATTTCCCATCAATAACTCCAGTCATGGGATGACCCATGGATGACATAGGATCAACTTCCTTTTCTGGCTAGAAAATGTAAATGAATCAGATCTTTACCTGGAGG
This sequence comes from Pinus taeda, assembly GCA_000404065.3. Taxonomy (NCBI): domain Eukaryota; kingdom Viridiplantae; phylum Streptophyta; class Pinopsida; order Pinales; family Pinaceae; genus Pinus; species Pinus taeda. The sequence continues at coordinate 72,696 of APFE030021690.1, forward strand.
CAAATACTATGATCAAGGTTTTAGTTGCAGGAATGAGTGCCCCTTTTTTGACTGTGTAGAGGAGTTTAGCATGCTCCTTCTTAACTGTAGCTGGCAAATGCTTAAAAGCAAAGTTCCCTTGCTCTAGCTTCTTCTCAGCATCTAGTACGGTTTTCGTGACTTGCCCACTCAATGCAACTACAGGTGCATTCTCAGGCTGAACTGAATGCAGGGACTTGCTGCCTCGCAGCTCATCTTGTCTTAATATATGTGTCATGTTTGGATGTGCAGTGCATCTAAAGATTAGGGTGATAATCCTCAAAATCAATCACACATCACACAAATACAGCGTGCAACATTATATATAAATTCAATAAAACAACTAAATAAAAAAGTCAGTGATATATGGTTAACAAAATCAACTAGTGATATGATAAATAAATTAAAAATAGTAAGTAAATTTGTACTTAACAATAGTATATCAGGTTTGGTAACGGGTAGTTGCTTAGGTTGATTTGTAGATATAAAGGTGTGATAATGTAAAAAATATTTAATTTAAAGAAAATATTTTAAGTTGGTTCGTACAGACGGAGATGTGATTATATTCAAAAATATGGTAAAAAATATTAAATTAAAATATGTAAAAAAAATATGTTTATAAAATAATAAAAAAAATTAAAAGATAAAACAAGGTGTTAATGAAACAACTTTATCACTTTCTTTGTTTTTATACAAAATATAAAATATATTCACAAATATAGTGTTTCTCGTTTTTTTAATTGAAAGTCATAACATTTGAGAAAGATGCAAACTGAAAATAGTATTACATTTAAATGGTTTGACTATGCAAGATAACTCTATGCGCATGATCCCAAGGTTGACCCTCCCCCTTAGTCAACATTGATACTGAACGCTTCACAGTGCAAGAGGTAAAGATGGGTATCAAGAAGTTGGGTGTTGGAAAAGCAAAAGACTTAGTTGAACTCCAAGCAGAGTATCTAAAGTGGGGCTCAAATATTCTTGCACCTCGCATTACAAAAAAATTTAACAACATCATACAAGGGGGTTCCCTATAGATTGGAAAATTAGTCTGGAAATTCCTCTTTTCAAGACTGGTGACGTCAATAATTCCTCCAATTATAAGACCATAATGATAAACCTTTTGTTTGCAAAATTATTTAGAAGCATGCTAGAAAATAAAATCAGCAAGTGGGCAGAAGAAAGAGACAAGTGTGCTAAAGGGAAAGTAGGTTTAAGACCTAAATGTTCCACAGTTGATCATTGTATAACTTTAAGGCACATCATTGAAAAAGTTTGGGAGAAAAATGAAGAAGTCTTTTGTTGCTTTGTTGATTTTAGAAAAGCATTTGACACGGTTCCTAGGGATAAGATTTGGCACAGAATGGGGGGAACTTGGGGTTTCTAAACATTTGAGAGTGGTTGCACATAGGTTGTATGAAGAGGTGAAAGTCAAAATTAGAACTTCAGCAGGCATTTCTGAAAGTTTTAGAAGTGATATGTGGGTTAAGAAAGGTTGTCCATTGTCTCCTACCATTTTTGGTTTATATATCGACAAGCTTGAGGAGTGGTTAAATTCGCAAGGGGGTGATGGTGGCTATTTGACCAATTTTGTTATAAGGCTTCTTTTGTATGTAGGTGATTGTATTCTTATTGTTAAATCCGCTCTTGGTTTACAAGAGCACTTATTTTCCCATGAGCATTGTTGTAGAAGGGTGGGGATACAAGTTACTATTAGCAAAATAAAAGTAGTGGTTTTCTCTAAAAAAAGAAAACATAACTAGTATAAGTTTTACTTTGAAGGCAACATTCTGGAAGAAGTTGCAGATTACAAATACTTCAAAATTGACTTCAACAAAATCTATGTTGGGGTGGTTGTAATGTTATAGATCTGATATGAAAATATAAGACCATGCAAATAAACCCAAGAAATAACAAGATTTGAATAGATAGAGATAGATAGAAATGCTTTTTTATTGATCAAACCCTTAAGATAGGGCAACACCATATATTCACTCCTTAAGGAAGGAGAACACTCCACAAGCCATATGCTTGTTCATACAATAATCTTTGACATCCCTCAATGTGGAGTCTCTAGCCTCTATATAGGTCTCATACATATAATACCATGGGTCATTACCATGGTTCCCTCAATACCATCTATCTAATACCATAAGCTTATTGCATTATTGCTAACTACTTGTAGTCCCTTACATGATACATGTTAACCACCTTATTTATTACTATGGCTCAATCCATTATTACACTATTCCCTTGGGTACCTCCCTTTGTACCCCATATTATCCCCCTAGGTATACTACATTCCACCCCCCTTAACATGTTTCGTCCCCAAAACATGGGAAGAACACAAATAATAAGATCTACTCAAAACAGTAGTCCACTGGTACTGTGCACGTGCATCTAGCCAGTCAAGAGAAAGGTGAACTCTCGATCTAGTTGGTGCCTCACTCACTTGAGATCAAAGTTGACCCTGGTGGCTCTTTTGTGTTGATGTGTAGTAGGTGGATCGTCGCTTCCCTCTATCTATCATGTGGGAGTTGTTGTCCTTGTGGCTAATTGGTTGCCATTTTGTTGGTTGTTTTCTTGCGGGGTGATGTGGGTGATGATATGTTGAAGTTTTAACCCATGGTGTCTTTTTCTTTAATTCACCACTTACTGGAGCCTAACTGTTATTTGTTGCATGTTATGGTGCCTGTTGTGGTATCTTATCTTCCAATATTACTTCAACCACTGAGCCCTCATCTGATGTATCAACACCTGTAACATTTTCTGCTTCAGCCTCTGTTTGTGTTTGTTTGTCGATCATCAAAGGCTCGTCATCTAAGGTGTAAGTTTCATTAGAGATTGGTGCTACGGCCTCCTTAGTCTCTGTTTGTGGCTTAATGGAAATATCTTACAATGTAATTTTCTTCTTTTACACCAGAGCTTTAGGAATTTCTTCTGCACATTAATATTGATAGTACCTACGGATTCCATCCAAGAATATCCCAAAACAACATCCATGTTATCCATATCTGAAGTATAAAAATCACCATGAAACACATACTTATCCATTGAAAGCTTCAAATCCTTATAAACTTGAACATCCTCATCATCAACCTGTGTGTTTTCAATGTGTTTGGTTGGAACTTGCAATTTTTTTGTCAAATTAACATTGATAAAATTATGCTTGCAGCTAGGATTTATAGACACAATCATCTTCTCCTTTTAAATCAATCCATGGACCTACAATAAGGAGACATCAGTAGAAAATAACCCCTTATGTGCCTCATTCTCCTTTTTTCTAGCATGAGACCATTTGTCTAAAAGGACTCTTTCAAATTCTGCATCTGAAAGTTTGGTCAACTACTTGTTGTCAAGTGAGAACCACCATTTGGCAGCCTCATCTTTGAAACCAAGTCACACTGAAACCTTCCAAAGTGTCCCATATGTGAACTTTTGTCTCCGTATGAATTCTTCAATAGTAGGGTTATCATCTTTCCCTGTGAAATTAAGAACCGCCATGAAGAGTGTTTTGAAAAAAATTCACTTATTTGGCGAAAATTTGAAATGGCCACAATTTTGTCAATATTGCTCAGAATCTCTATTATGACCTGTTTTCGGAAATGGAACAACCCTTATGCATCTTCTCGTGTGGTATAAATCTCGATCTAAGCAACGGAATTGCAGATCTGCGCTACAACTGTCCCGCCGTCACAAAAAAATTGTTGAAAATAGCCGATTTAAATCAGCGATATCTCCCTCATCCGGACTCTAATTCGACTATTTTTTTTTTAACTTGAATATTTTTTCACAAAAAATCCAGATCTGAAATTAGATTCTGCAAATTTTACGCCAGAACATACAAATCTATGCCGCAAAGTCGTTGCCTCCAAAAAAAATGTCTGCAACATAACTGATTTTTAGATCAACAATATATCCCTCATCCGGACTCCAATTCGGCCAATTTATTTTTTGAAATCGGGTATTTTTTCACAAACAATCCAGATCTATAATTAGATTTTGCACCAAAACATACAAATCTGATCTGCAAACTCGCCAACCAAAAAAAAAATCCTGCAAAAAAAAAAAAAAAAAAAAAAAAAAAACTCTCCACTTTTCCCAAGAAAGAGCTCTAATACCACTTGTTATCTGATATGAAATTATAAGACAATGCAAATAAACCCAAGAAATAACAAGATTTGAATAGATAGAGATAAATAGAAATGTTTTTTTATTGATCAAACCCTTAAGGTAGGGCAATACCATACATTCACTCCTTGAGGAAAGAGAACACTCCACAAGCCATATGCATGTTCCTACAATAATCCTTGACATCCCTCAATGTGGAGTCTCTAGCCTCTATATAGGCCTTATACATACAATACCATGGGTCATTACCATGGTTCCCTCAATACCATCTATCTAATGTCGTGGGCTTATTACATTATTGCTAACTACTTGTGGTCTCTTACATCATCCAGGTTAACCACCTTATTTATTACTATGGCTCATTCCATTATTACATTATTCCCTTGGGTATCTCCCTTTGCACTTCATATTATCCCCCCTAGGTATACTACATGTAAAAGGAAAAGAACTTTGGGGGGTTGGAAAGCATTTTATGCTTTTCAAAATAGGTGTAGAGAGGCATAGTTATGGGACTAGAAAACCACTCAATCTCTTTTTGGGCTTCTAGTGATTCTGGTGATTCGTTATGGTTGTGAATTGTGGTCCACCAGTACATCTGACATGCAGTGGAAACAAAATGAGAAAATTCAGAAGCGTTTGATTACAAACAAATTCAAAATTAAAATTGCAGTTCCTTATGATATCTTGTTAAGTGAAACAAGGGTTGCTCTTATTGAAGCAATTGTTATGGTGTGATCCATAAGGTATTTAAAAAAAAATGAGAAAATGAAAGAGGGCAGATGGCCTAAGGTTGTCTTTAATGAAATTGTGCAAAAAAAAAAGACTTGGATGTAGTAAAATAACAAATGCTTTAGTAAATGGGGTATTTGTTTAAACACGTTTCCCATAAACACTAAAGAGATAAAAGATTTTGTTATGGATAAGTTCCACAAGTGTACTTGGGATAAGAAGCTAGGGAGAAAGAAAGAATACTATATTGAAGTGTTTAATCTCACTCATAATCATCAACAAAAAGCATACATAGAGGCAAATATTTCTTGGAGGGCCAAAAGTCTTACTGCTTAGTTAAGGATTGATTCTCATCAACTTCATTGTGAAACAGGGCACTGGAAAAGGTCAAAAGAAGTGTGGGAGGAAAGAGTATGTATTTTTTGTTCTTCCAAAAAGGTGGAAACATAAAAGCATTTCATTTTAGAATGTGAGGCCTTCAAAGACAACATGGAAAGTTATGCAAATATTATGACAGCTAGCTCTTGGGATAATATATTTAGCGAGGGGTTTTTCGAGAACCTGGAAGCAACCTCGGAGCATTTATTGTGAGGCTTCACAGGAAAAGGGTTGATTACATCAACCAAATGAAGAAACAATATGTCCCATAGGTTATCTTTAGCCTCGTGGACGTTAAAATATTTTCTTTCTTTCTTTCTTTCTAGGTACTATTGACAAATATTAACTACAATTATTGGCTCATGACCTTTTTTATCTTGTCCATTGAATATCACTTTATTCTTATCGAATAGATAAGATGGTAACTATTGACAAATATTAACTATCATTATTGCCTCGTTATCTTTTTCATCTTGTCCATTGAATATTACTTTATTCTTATCTAATAGATAAGATGGTAACTATTTATAATTGCTTAGTCTACGAGGCAACCTTTTTTCCCTGAAAACAATGGAAATTCCAACACGATTTTTGGAAACTTGGATATAGCAATCAACCTTAAGGATTTTACATGCCCTAAGAATTTTTCATGGGTGTTGAATCCATTTACATCATAAAAAAAAACGATTCAAACACTCTTATGGTCAAATTTTTTGAAAAAAAATCACTGGATTATGGCAAGAAATAACAATCCAAAGGAAATTGTCAAATCTATTGACAACGCCATTTATAATTGTTCTAATTGATTCACCAAAAACTAATTAATACTCAAAGGTATGGTCGTGGATGCTATTTTCCAAGCATTACATGGATACAACAAGAAGTCAGTACACCAGCTAGAATGCACACCAGTTGGCTAGCTTAAATGAATGGCAGATAGAGAACTTGAGAACCCGCCAATGAGATTCAGAGCCGAGCCAAGAAAGGATCCACTGGGCCAAGACAACTGGTGCTTTTAATGGAACAAGTGGAAAATTTAATTTTCAGCCACGTAGCTTCAGTTTCAGGGATGGTTCCCGGGCCATGAATGAAACAGTTGGTTTACATGCAGCTTCCTGGTTCTTTCGTATGAGACGTGTCGGGTTACGAACCAACCCAAAGAAAACTCCTATTTGTCCTCCTCTGTCACAAGTCGTATATAGTCGTGTTTTATCTCAGAAATCAAAATTTTGGTTTCAGTTTTTTCCGTCTCTCTTCCCCGCGCGCCTCTGTGCATTTGTTGAGGGTCTTATCTACCGGGTCCATCTTGCATCATGAACAAGCTAATCGAGTTTCTGCACAGATTTTTTGTAATTCTATCTCTATTTCTCGTAACCTGAACGTTTTTCCACCATCTCTCAGATTTCTGATGTTTTTCATCAGTTTTTGCGTTTTAATCCTACTTATAACGTTTTCAGCCACTGTCAACCAGCATCTGTTCTTTCCTTATCGGACTGTTTTGAGGGTAAGAGTCAGTTTTTTAGTGGGAACTTGGCTAATCGAAGCGCGTGTGGGCGGCGGGTTCTTGGGGTGGCTCAGTCTTCTCGTGGTTTCTTTGTGGTTTAGAGGTAAGCAGGATCTGTTCCCATTTCAGTGAAATCTAGAGTAGTTTTAGAAATTCAAAACAAAAGGAAAAATTTGTTCTGTTTCTTTCTTATTTTTACTTTTCCCATATATGAGTGGAAGTTTAGGGATCAGTATATGTCTCTGAGTTGTTTTAATAGGCTCTTAGAGGAGATAAAAGCTTTATTAATCAACCATGCATCGTTTTTGAATTCTATATTTAAGAAATCAAAAATTTGTGTTATATCCAGGCCATGTTTAGATTTTAGATTCAGAATTGCGGATTGGTGGTGCAAATGCAATGGATGTTACTGTTGCTGCATAATTTTTTCAAGTTAATCCTGAATTTTTAGATCTCTTTCTTTTCAAAGGTTTTATTCATCCTCCTCGTCTAATGGCTGAACCTTCTACTTTCTCCCCTCTGGTTTTCTGGGGTCAGTAATTTCCAAACATTAGGTTTCTAGGACCAAGAGGGACCTGCGACGTAGGCTAAAGTTTGATGTTTCTTGGAATCTGTCAATAAACCGTCGTCATTTTCTTCATATCAGCCCGCATCTTATCTTTTTCTGACGCTTACATCATTATATTTTTAAATTCTGTCAGTTAAAGTACACTTTAACTAGTCTTTTTCCGAGAAAGCTGAATACAGCTCTTCGATTCTTAGATATTGTCAGTTTTCAGGTTATGGGAATTTTTTCCGTATAACTTGGCCATCCCTTCCCTTATATGTAATGTACTTGGATCTGATTGTTTCCATTTAAAGTTGGCCGCTAGCTTGTAATTTTCTCTTTGAACTTGCTTGCATCACCTGTCAGCGCGACTGACGTTTCCTTTTGTTTTTATCGGTCTCATGGAGATTTTATCGGATGTGTCTGCCACATCCGCTAGGTGCGAGCCGCCATTGAAGCGGAATTGATCCATGGGGGATCCAATCTTCCGTGTGACTAGCAGTCCACTCTGGCAGAGTTATTAATTCCTCCTTCCACCCAACCAGCACATGAGCAGAAAGGTGGTGGACATGAATTCACGTGACGTAAACATAACTAGCGTCCCATTAAGACTATTCCTCCACCCTCAGCTATCAACCTGGATAATGTTTTTCTCTTGGATCGAATTGCCAGTCTTCAAAGTCGAGCACTTGTAGGTCATTGGCATTTTCCAGAAATGGATGATGACCATATGAGAATTTGGCTTGGTACTAAATGGAATTCCTTACTGGGATACATTCCCATGATAGTCAAACTCATGAAGGATTGGTATAGCTTTCATTTCTTAAGTGTTGAAGACTTAGAGGTTATTCGAACTCTTCCACAGGTACACGGCAAAAGCTTCTTAGCCCTTCATAAATGGTATATAGGATATAAGCCTCTACTGAATACTCCATCAAACAATCTTATATGGGTGGAGTTACCTGGTCTAGCCATAGAATTATGGACGAATGAGACGCTGACAAACATAGGAAATGCTATAGGGAAATTTGTCTTTGTGGACCTGAAGTGCCTCAGGGCAAAGGACAAAAGAGTGGCATGGATTCTAATTGAAAAGGAACACAGAGGAGGATTTCCTGAACTTATTGATCTTTTTTGGGGAGATTTAAATATTCAACAGAGACTTGATTTCTGGGGGGTTCCTTTTCGGTGCTCTGCTTTCCACAGAACCGGGCACTTAAAAAGAAATTGTTCTCGTCGTCCGGGGGGTAGATTCAAAGAGAGGAATTACCATGATAAATTTTCCACAAAACTCTCAAACCAAGAGAAGAGAGGGGTTGTGGGCATAAGGGCTCAGCATATTTGGAAGTCCACTCCTTTAGGTATGTCCATTTTATCCTCCCCTCATGGTTCATCTCCCTATTTGTCTAGAAGCCTGTCTATGAAGGTTGGCCCCTTTGCATTTTTTCCTCGAAATTCAATATCTCCTCATGAGAATTTTTTTGTGCATCAATCCTCTCCTAGGAATCAATCTCTAAAGAAAGTTCTCTCATCTGAAAAAATTCTCTGAAGGTCTGTTACTCCATCTGGGAGAGAGAAAATTCTTCATTCCAATCCTTATCCCCCCGAGCCCTCTGTTGATAAAGAAATTCGGTCCCCCTTACCTATTCCTCCCCCTTATTTTGATATTCCTTCTACTTCTCACATCCATTACATCCCCTCATCCTCCCCATCTCCCGTAAAAGTTCCATCTACAGCTAAAGGGAAAGTGCCTTGCATCACAATCACTCCTCAAAATTCACCAGTCTCATCCCCTATAAACTTTGTTGGAAGTGATCTGGACTTACTTCTAAAGAAAAAATCACTTGAACTACATCCCCTCACTATTCACAAACCTGATAAGCCTTCTTCTCATCTTATTAGTCCAACATCAGTGGAGAACATTATCGTAAGAAGAAAGCAAAACATAGGTAGTAGGCATTTCCAAGGCAGGAAGGAAAATTCCCAGATAGAACTTCGAGACCTCTCCCTCATAGACATTCCTATTATTGACCTTGCTGTAAATGGGCCTCTTAGAGCAAGCCCGCCCGGGGACAAGCCTACATGACTCATATCCTTTCTATGAATATTAGAGGTCTAGGGGCGGACCATAAATTCTTGGCCCTAAAGGATCTGTTTTCTTCATCTTAGTTCAAGATTCTCCTCATTTAGGAGACCATGCATGGAGTTCATGAAACCATATCATATTTTAGGCGCATGTTTCTTTCGTGGCACATTGTTGCAACAAAGGCAAATGGTCAATCAGGGGGTCTAGTTGTTCTATGTGATCCAGTTTGGATAACGGCATGGGCATTCAGATGTTTTTTCGGCATCCTGCTTCTTGCAAATTTTCGAGGTATTTTTGGCTCCTTCCATATTCTGAATGTCTACGCCCCATATAAGGATCGGATTTCCTTCTGAAACCACCTCCTGGCATCAGAATTATTGGAAATTGATTCAATGATGATATCTGGTGATTTGAATTGCACTTTGAGTTCAAATGAAGTCTGGGGCAGAGGCAAGAATAATGATCCCTTGGCTAGAACCATAAAAGATGCTTTGCTACAACGTAATTTTGTTGATGTATGTCCCCCCCAGATGGACCCTACATGGGATAACGGTAGAATTGATGTTGCATATCTTGAAAAAAGAGTAGATCATTTTCTAATCCATGACAGTTTATTGGATCGACTGGGTTTACCAATATCGAACATTATAAAATGCTTCATCTTTGATCGCAGACCTATCTCCCTTCAATGGAGAAATCAGGGATTCAGGAAAGGCACTCCTTTCAAATTTAACAGAGTCTGACTGGGGGATGCAGAATTTAATGAACTTATTTAGAAATCTTGGCATAATTACTCTCCTCAAGACCAATCTTCTCCCTCCCAGTCCTTCTTGGGTAAGCTTGTATCTCTCAAGGAAGTGTGTAAAAGATTGGCAATCCAGAAAGAGACTCTTGAACAGGAAAGCTCTTGATGGCATACAAAAGGATTTGGACAGGACTGATGAGGATTTGACTGATAATATCATTACTCTAGAATTGCGCTATCGTATAAAGGAGCTGGAAAGGAAAAAACACAGTCTACTTGCCATAGAAGAAGCTACATGGAGACTAAAAAGTCGAGCAATTTGGTTAAAAGAAGGTGATAGGAACACCAATTCTTTTCATAGATTTGCAAACTCTAGGAATGAAATTAATGCTATTTGGGAGATAAAAGATGAGGAGGGTAATCTGATTCACTTGCAGGAAGACATCACCAAAGAGGCAGTAAATTTTTTTGAAAAATCATACAAAAGAAATGGGGAATGTGGGATAGAGGATATTCTCTGGGGAATTGATTTATTCCCATCTATGTTTGACGAGGAACAAAATGATCATCTCTTCCAACCTGTCACCAAGGAGGAACTCCTGATGGTAATGAAGTCCTTTAAAAAGGACAAGAGTCCGGGCCCTGATGGATGGACGATTGAGTTTTTCATTCATTTCCTTGATCTGATGAAGAATGAATTACTTTGTATGGTAGAGGAATCAAGAACCAAGAGCAAAATACATCAGCACATTACATCTACTTACATAGCCCTCATTCCCGAAAAGAAGGAAGTCTCCTCTTTCTTACATTATAGACCTATATCTCTGTGTAATACCATTTATAAAATCATATCCAAAATCATAGCGGGTAGAATTCAGGGTACTCTATCGAAATTCTTGACTCATGAACAACATAGGTTTCTTCAGGGAAGGAACATCTTAGAGTTGGTTGCAAACACACAGGAAAGCATGCACTCTCTACATACAAAAAAATTGAGGCGACCATTCTGAAAATTGACCTCAAGAAGGCCTGTGACTGCCTTGACTGGGGTTTTTTAGGATGTATTCTTATAAAAATTGGCATAAATTCTCAATGTACAAATTGGATAATGGCATGTGTTGAAAAAGTTAATTATGCTATCATCATCAATGGACTTCCATCTATTTTTTTCTCGGCTGCTAGGGGTCTGAGACAGGGGTGTTCTCTATCCCCTCTTCTGTTTATTCTAGCAATGGATTTCGTAAGCCTTCATATCAAAAGAGTTGCCATGGAAAAAATATGTTGCCCTCTAATGATCAGAAGGGGAAATTTCATCTCTCATAACCTATTTGTGAACGATATCTTGATTTTTGGAATGCTCTGTTAGCTCACTTGGAACTACGTACATGAAATTTTGGAAAAATTCCAAAGAGCTACAGGCCTCCTTATAAATGATAGAAAATCCTCCTTCTATCATGGGAAAGTTAATATGGAATTTATAGAGTATCTAGTTCATCTGTACAAGATTGAAGCAAAGTCCATCAATGATGGCATGAAATATCTGGGTTTTCATCTAAAACCTACAAGCTATTCAAAATCTAACTGGCTATGGATTTCGGACCGATATTTCAAAAGGATAATTAGATGGGAATACAAGTGTCTCTCTATGGTAGGAAGAGCAGTTTTAGCACAATCGGCGCTGGCCCAACTATCAGTGTTTTGGGCCAATCTTTTTTACATTCCAGCGAGTGTAATTCTTTCGCTGAATAGAATGACAATAAATTTTATATGGGGAAGAAATAAGGAGAAAAGTAAATATCATTTGTCAGAACTATCAGACCTTACCCTTCGAAATAAGCATGGGGGAAGGGGAATCATGGATCTCTGGATCTTCGGGATGGCCTTGCTATGCAAGTCTATATGGAGAGGTGTTTTGGGGGACAGCATATGGAGCAGATCCATTAGGAAGAAGTATATGGCTACCAGAGATATCTCTTTTTGGTATAGGAAGGGGACGATAGGGTCTTCTCAAGGCTCAACCATCTGGATGAGTTTTCGTAAAATTGAATCATTTTTCCTCCAAAACCTTGCCTAGAGCTTTTAAACAGGTAATAAGGTAATCATAGGTCTTAACCCTATATCGGGTGGGCGAGATGATATTAATATATCACAGCAATTAATAGAGTTCTTCCATCAAAAAGGGATTTTTACCTGGAATAAGGTCATTGCAGAATGGCAGGGCCCTTTCCCCATTTGGAAAAATGCTTCGACTTTGGGCTTAAAAGATTTTTTAGCACAACAATGTACACAGATTCAGTGGATATTAAGGAACAAGGGCATATGTCGAACTGAAGCAGAGGATGTCCTTGTCTGGAAGGGGAACAGTGGAAAGGAAAACGCAAGTGTAAAAGATTTCTATTCAACCATTATCAGGTTTCACTCTTCTCAATTAGTTAACATATTTCCTTTAAAATTATGGAAAACTGGGAGCCCTCATAAAATCATCATATTCTCCTAATTAGTTTTCCATAACAAAAATCTTACTTGGGAAAACTTGCAAAAGAGGAACTGGTCCGGACCTGGAATGTATTCACACCCTTCAGCTCTGGAAGAACCTTGCTTCCTTTTTTGGTTTTAATTTTGTTCCGCATTCTTCACTAAAATAAGCACTTGATTAGTGGAGTAATTAGAAAGCAATCTGGAGACCTATTCCACAATTAGTTTTTTGGTCAATATGGAAATGGAGGAATAACACTTTGTTCCAAAATAGAAAGGAAGTTTTTAGGTCTGCGTTTGAGAACATTATCACTCTTTATAACTCTATTCCTCCCAAGATGTCACAGCATAAAAAAGGAAAAATCAAAGGAGCAAACAACAAGTCACATGAACTTTCCAAGAGCCTATTTTGATGGGGTGGCACAAAACGGTATATGTGCTTGTAGGGTCTACATAGCTATAGAAGAAGATCAACAGTTTTCCCTCCACTGGAATGGGGGAAAACGAACAAACAACAAAGTTGAGGCAATAGCTCTATCAGGGCTTCTTTACTTCAGCTTATTCTTAAATGTTCAGTCCCTGCAGATCTATGGTGACTCTAAAATCATAATAGATCATGTCACAACCAAGAGTTCTATAAAAAATCAACACCTGTGAGGTTGGATGAACAGAATTGACGCACTCTGGAGGAGGAGGAAGGATTATACTATACATCATGTCAACAAATCTCAAAATACTCAAGCAGATGATTTGTCGAAGAAAGGGCTCCTAACCCAAATGGGCAAATGGAAAATGGACATAAAGTTGGACGCCGAAATGTACTCGATTCAGGATTTTTCTCTACCTGGCACATAATTTTACTTGTTCATATCAATTTCCCATGTATGTTCCCTGCAACTGTTTTTTCTTGCTCATATTGCATACTTTCTCCCAGCTAGTAGATGACGCTCCCAAAAGGGGTTTTTACCTATCTAGGCAATCTATCTAGTAAAAGTTATAGTTTTCCTTAGGTATACCGCACATATACATATTTTCTTTTTCTGGTACCTTTTGGTATAATAGCCTTTCAGACTTTTTTGCGCTACACTGTTCCCCTTCCGTTTGTACTGTCAAGGAATTTCTCTCATTCCAATCTATAAAGATGTATTGGGCATTATCTGATTTGAATACAATCAAACTTTTTTCGTAAAAACAAAAGTACATTTCCATAATTGTTAAAGACAATGTAATGGCACCCGGATGCGGGTGCTTTAATGAGGTGTTAATGCCTGTGCATGCAAATTGGGCAGCTGGCATTAAACCTAGCTGGCTCTGGCGATTCGAGGTATATCATTTACAAGAATTAATGGATCAGTGTACCCGAGGTCTACAGGCAAGTGATTTCAGTATGGCGCGCATCCACCACGGAATTTATGCTTCGAGTCCTTCAGGAATTGGCACTTCGGTTCTCATCCGGTGGTTAGGTCCTCAGCGCCCCTGCACAGCTCAAAGAATTTGGATGCCCCCCTGGCTTCATAACTGGTCGCAATTGGCCTGGTTCAGGTATATGGTACTGATTCTCTCCGCTGGAGTCTGGTGTATTGAGTTAGTCTTCTCCATTTGCATCCGGTCCACGGATTTCGTCTCGCCCGTCTCTGTAAGGTGTTTTGTTTTGGTCTTTTCTGAAGTGTCTGGTGCGTGCATTGGGCTTTTTCAGTCTTTGCTTGATTTTTTCTGGTGATTTATTCCATCTACTGCGAGCTCTGTATTTAGGTCTTCTGTACAGAGGTCTGGTCCTCGAACTGGGTCCACTTAGCCTGTGTCTGGCCAATTCACTCTCACCTTCAATCTCCCGGCTCCTTCATTCCGCAAATTCTTACTGTAATGGCCCGTCGTCGCGGCATCCCCAGGCGTGGCAGTAATTCAGGGTCCCGTGGAGGCTCTCGGGGTCGTGGTGGCTCTGTCCCTCAACGTATAACTCCGTTAGCCTCTGCCTCTCCATCCTCTCAACCCTCTGACAGCTCTAGACCTACCCTGAACAGCTCATTTCATTCGACCCAGTTCAAGTTCAGAAGCAGGCTTAATAAACCTCTTATCTCAGCTATTATCACTGTTATCTTCTTGGAGGAGGAAGATGAGCTTACAAGCTCGGATGAACCCTCCAGGGAACAGTCTCATTCTGAAAATTCTAGTGATTTTCAGGGTAGCTTGGCTAGAGTCGTCCTCAATGACTCTGCTGCGCTGCACGAGGAGGGCCAACAGGAAGACTTTCATTCTCAGCCAGCTTCTCCTCAAGAGCCAATTATTGCTTGTGAACCTGCGCGCCCCTCCGAAAATGTTCTGAACCTTGTTCTTCCTCCAGAAGGCAGTACGATGGAAGCTGAAGACAATGTGATGGTAACTTGGGTAAGCTCCCCCAACCAGGAAAATGAGAATGCTTCAGGCTCTCCACCGCAGGTCTAATTACTCTTGGCTTCAGCGACATTACAGCAAGTTAACTTATGATTTCTGGTTTTTGTGTGAAATTCTCAATATGCATGGCTTCTTTTCTTAACAGCATGAAATTTCACAGTCTTCAGGACATAATTTTGGTTTTCAATCGTTTTGTAATAGTGACTGTAAAGGACAACACTTTTGTAAATGATCAGATTCTTCTGAAGCTTTGTCCTCATTTAGCTCAGCTTGGTGTTGGGTCTCTCAAGCTTACCAGAATTCTCAGTTCTATGAGTCTCTTTTTTTGTAAAAGGAAGGCAATGTGCTATCTGCAACAGACTTTTTGGCAGACTTTTTGGTAGAGGGCAGGCTATATCCCCCTTAGAGGTTCAAACCTCTTTGTAAATATTTTTCTCTTTTTATTTTAATAGAATAGTGTTTATACCAAAAAAAAAAAAAACAATGTAATGGCCAATTTTTTCATCTGGAAAGCAATGAAATTTTTAATATGATTTTGACAAAATTTAGTGAAATTTTTTGGAAATCCATATTATAACCTTCCAACATTATGATTTTGATAGTACTTCAACTACATGACCAAATTCCAATTATGCTGGTCATCCCCTCTATAGACAACGTCAATGTAATGTTTCCCTGCTGGCTTGTCCCGTCAACCAGATTCTCATGAAGGCCGCGACAGATGTGAGAGCCTTGAAAGGGCGTGAACTATGAGGAGCTCTTATTTCATAGTGTAAAGCCATCCTATCGTCGAGCAAAGCTTTGAGTTCCGAGCCACTGTAAACTATTTGTAAATCCATTGTGTTATGTGCATTGAGTTGGTTGCAACAATTATGAAAGGATTGTTTTATTGAGTGGAATTATCCAATGGTTAAAAGTTGTTGGAATCTGGATAAAAATATTTCAAAAAATCTTGTAGAGGCTGTGTTTGAATCTTGTTTTTTTGATAGTGGAAATGGATTTAGCGCCATAAAAACTTCTAGAACACTTAAAATTATGAAGTTTGACAGTTTTTACTTGGATTTACAAAAATCCCTGCCAGTTTTTTTCAAAATATGATCAAAATTTCCATAACTTTCAAGGCAAAAAAACATACTCATTTTACTACAGTATTACGAACTTTGTGGCATAACAGATTTTAATGTGATCCTGGCAAGCTCTTGTTATTTTCATGGCGGGTCCCTCCTTAGTGATAGACTTTATCTGAAGACAGAAATCTTGAATGAGAATGCTACTGTAATTCTGCTCTTTAGGTTAATGAATGCATGTAACAGAGCTCTACATTATTCTACAATTTTATTTTATTAAAACCTCTATAACGTGTTCAAACTCATGGGGATATCTGTTGCAGAAAGGCACTCAAAACCTTGACAGAGACAAAATCACAAGATAAAGTTTAGTGGAGGAAGGGACACTTGTATTTTTGAAGCTCTCAATCTTGATTATGATTTAATGGAGAACCCTGTTGTAGCTTCAATCTTGATGATGATTTAATGGAGAAACATGTAGCTAGTATTTCTGTTGTGACTGTTATTTATTTGCCCATCAGTTACCATTCATTAGCAGCTTCTCCACATGCTATCGTCAATGGTTATAAGAATGTTCTAGCTATTGCAACTTATTATTTTTTCTCACAAACTGAGAAATTTAAGGATGCTTCGAAAGATCCATGTAAGTCTGCAGTTGATACAGTTCTAGTTGCTATGGCTAACGAAGTTGCTTCTGCTGTAGCTTTCCAAAACAAGGAAACCCAAACCAGGAAAAATGGTTTGAGGAGGATATGGGCTTTAGGAAACCCAAACCAGAAAAAATGTCTGATGAGGATATGGGGTTTCAGTGTTTTTTTATTACATTACAGAAAACAAATTCAAATAAGGATACTAATATAATGTTGAGAACTTGAATGTTAAGAACATGAGTTTCCTCTTTAAAATCACAATTTAGAATTAGTTAATAAAGAGTAAGATATATACAACTCTATAAAATAAACAATAAAACTGCTGCCCAAAGTGGAAGAGCAGCAACGACAAAAATAGAAAGGGAGGTTGTAAGATGCATAAGAAGGCATAGCGTCAAAGGGTCATGTCAACCTCGAATTAAAGGGGTCTATATCTGAAGTCATGACAGTTAATAATCACAGTAAAATGGAAATCAACAATTGATCCAAAAATTAATGATGGAAACATAGGTTTGGACTAACTAAAACTTCCTTAAATTATGTGTCAATTAGGTGTATCTCAAGTGGTTGAGGAAAAGTTGTCATCCTCCTTACCCAAGTTTAAATCTCAATTTTTGTGACATGTATGCTTTTAGTGAGCATTGTTGATGAGCTATCTATGATTTATTCATGAGTTGTTGACCTGGCCTAGTACCCTGTAGAATCTTGGGCTCCCCCAAATATATTACCTGAAAAAAATAAATAAATAAAATAAAAATAAATAAATTATGTATGCAAGTTTTCTCATCAAAAGAGTGAAAACCAAAGGAATAGAAAAAGTACAAAACTAAATAAAGGAGGAGAAAATATTATACAGTTGTAGAAGCTATTCAAAGATGCTACAATATAGGCATATGACCAAAGGAACAGAAAAAGGACAGAATTAGAAAAAGGAGGATAGCATATTTTAGTGTTGTAGAAGGTACTCCAGAAGCAGTAGTCTAATTAGACTGCTCTTTTTCCCTCAAAATTATGGAAATTCCGACAAGATTTTGATAAAATCCGGCAGAGATTTTTGTAAATCCAGGTTACAGCTGTTAAACTTCAAGGTTTTGGGTACTTCAAACGTTTTTTATGGTTTTTGATGGTGCTGAATCCATTCCCACCATCAAAAACATGATTCAAAAACTGCGAGTGCAGGATTTTTTGAAATTTTTTGGCCCAGATTCCAACCACTTTTAATCATATTAGAAATTCCTCCACCTCAATAGACACTTCCACTCCAAAATACTACAATATAGGTATATGTAACAACTATACATGCACTCACACAATACCTTTCACAAAGAAGGTGAGGAAGGCTATAATCTATTTACGAGTTATTGACCTGGCCTTATTCATCGCAAAATCTTGGAAAGGAGAAGGCGGAGTAAACTGAGATACTTACCTGTGATCAATCAAGTATTATGTCAAGAGACACAACTGCCCTATGGCTAAAACAAGGGATTAGGAAAAGGAAGAGGCTGAAAAAAATATGTGGATTTCGTTATTAAAAAATGTGGTGCAAGGAAACTCTAAGAAGTACGTGCTCACTTCAGTCCAAAGGCTTGAAACTTTCATAGTCAAAAAATCAGGTACTGTGAAGTTATATACACATTACAAGGGATATGAATGAAAAGGAAGCTAATAGCCAAGTACACTGGACATGAAGATAAAATTTGATCAAGTAATATGTGGTACTCTTTTTAGTACAAAAAAAAGAAGTATTTATATTATATAAAGTATATATACATAGTGAATCAGAGAAAATGCATGAAGCAGAAAGATAAAAGATTGTGTTGTTCAGAGCACTGCTAAGACTGAAGAAACACTTACATGGAGAGATGTAAGTAGATATATGTAACAAAACAGACAATATCCTTCCATAGACACATGGATGACCATTGAGGTCCATATAGATAAGGCAATCCCGTCAAGATGAGAAGATCAAAAGAGTAATAGACAAACATACCTTTTGTGAAAGGGAGTAAGGCATTGAGCAGAGAATAATATTTTCAGGGGGAGACAAAAAGAAAAAATGAATTAAGTACCCGGTAAAGAGAAATCTTCAATCTGAAATGTGCTTGATACCATTTGAACCTCCATTTTCCATATACCAGGCTGGATAGAGAGTCCTTTCTTTGACAGTTCATCGGCACGAGTATTAAAGGATCTGTCCACATGATTGATAGAATAGTCCTTTTTTTTGTTCCATAATATATTTATCCTATTCATCCACCTTGTTAACATGGAGTTCTTTATAGATAATTTCCCTGTGACATGCTCAACCATGATTTTAGAGTCATCGTAGATCTGAAGATTCTGGATATCAAGGAAGAAGCTTAAACGTAAGAGACCAACAAGGGCCATAGCTTCAGCCTTGTTGTTTGTACCTTTTCCTCAGTTCCAATAGATGGAAAAATGTTGGTCTTCATTTATTGATATGAGAATGCTGCAAGCACATATATTATGTTGAGCTGCCCCATTAAAAAAATTTCTCGGAAAACTGAACTGGACCTTCCTCTTATCCATCGAATTATTGTTTTTATGTATAGACAGCTTTGTTGGAATGGAATTATGAAGGGAAATTATCTTCTCAAACACAGACTTTAAGTCTTCCTTCCCGTCTTGGAATAATAACTTATACCTTAGCTTCCAAACTAACCAAAGAGAAGCAGAGGAATGGATCTAATTGAAGATTTCTGGGAGCTCCACCAAAACAGTGCATCTTGTAAGGATAAGTGATACACCAAACTGAAACCGAAATAGTTTGCAAGATCCTTCCCTAACTTAAGAGTAAAACAGCAATTAAGGAACATGTGACAGTTATTCTCTCCCTCCTCTTTACACATAAGGCATATACTAGGACCAAACCAGTTTCTTTTTTGAGGATTCTCCCTAGTAAAGTTTTTGTTGTGAAAAACTAACCAGGAGAAATGAATCATTTTATAGGGAGCCCAGTTTTCCATAGAGACATCAGAAAATATTCAGAAAAGAGGAAGTAATATGTGGTCCTTATCATAAGGAAATGCAAACTCCATTCGAGAAAACAAAAGGAAGCTAATAGCCAAGTACACTAGGACATTAAGACAAAATTTGATCAAGTAATATGTGGCCCTTATCATAAGGAAACGCAAACTCCATTCAAGAAAACAAATGTGCCTTTATCACAAGGGAATTCAAACCCCATTCAAGAAAACAAAATAGAAAGACAAAGATATAAGCAAACGGAGTTTAGATTGTTCTAAAAATATGTGCTCACGGATGTAGTAACAAGTATCAAGTGATGAGGATTTCAAATTCAAAATCTCCCAAAGTGAGAAGGTGCAAGGCCCGAGTTATTTTGACAACATAAAATTGTTCTCACAATATATTTACTTAATCAAATGATTGTTGTAAGTTATCATAAACAACATTTCCCAGAAAAGAAAGTGCAACATCCCGCGGGAGGTAATTTCATGTTCGAAAGAAAATTGTCTCAACTCCAACACTTTGAAGTCAAGGAAAAAGAAAACATGATAAAATAATTCTTTCAGCTCTATTTATAAAAAGAAGACCGTGGAAAATAGATGTATATTTAATGAATATGTAGAAAGTTGGGAAGGACCAATGCATTCTGTTAGACCAGAGCATACATAACACACAGTGGATTTATACTCAAAGACAGACAAATGGAGAAACAACAAGATTACTCAATCAAAAACAGCGGAATAGATAAAACAATCACTGGAGAATAGAAATCACTTTGCATTAGGTAACAGGCCTGGACCTTGGCTTTGCTTTCCTTGGCCAAAGAAATTACAAATTTACAGAGGCAGAAGAAGGATCTAGAATCATGTATGTGATTCAGATGGAGATCTGGAATGATCTAGAAACTAATGGCAGTGTAGAAAGATCTAGAAAGATCTGATCTAGAAGGATCTAGAATCCTACATGAATTTGGCTTCACACTTAACATTCTCCTACTTGAAGCCAAATAAGAGTCATCAATTCACAATGAGTCCTACCATGCCTCTACATAACTCATGTTTATTTCGTGGTAGAATCTTAGTGAGCATTTCAGCAGGGTTCCTATCTGTATGGATCTTTTCCAAGGATAATTGTTCTTCCTCCAACACATGCCAGATCTAATGGTACCTTAAGTCAATGTGCTTGGTTTTTGAATGAAATGTTGGGTTTTTCACCAAGTGAATGGCACTCTGACTATCACAAAAGGGGAAGTAATATGTGGTCCTTATCATAAGGAAATGCAAACTCCATTCGAGAAAACAAAAAGAAGCTAATAGCCAAGTACACTAGGACATGAAGACAAAATTTGATCAAGTAATATGTGGCCCTTATCATAAGGAAAAGCAAACTCCATTCAAGAAAACAAATGTGCCTTTATCACAAGGGAATTCAAACCCCATTCAAGAAAACAAAATAGACAGACAAAGATATAAGCAAACAAAGTTTAGATTGTTCTAAAAATATGTGCTCACGGATGTAGTAGCAAGTATCAAGTGATGAGGATTTCAAATTCAAAATCTTCCAAAGTGAGAAGTTGCAAGGCTCGAGTTATTTTGACAACGTAAAATTGTTCTCACAATATATTTACTTAATCAAATGATTGATGTAAGTTATCATAAACAGCATTTCCCAGAAAAGAAAGAGAAACATCTCGCGGGCGGTAATTGCATGTTCGAAAGAAAACTATCTCAACTCTAACACTTTGAAGTCGGGAAAAAGAAAACATGATAAAATAATTCTTTCAACTCTATTTATAAAAAGAAGACCGCGGAAAATAGATGTATAGTTAATGAATATGTAGAAAGTTGGGAAGGACCGATGCATTCTATTAGACCAGAGCATGCACAACACACAGCGGATTTATACTCAAAGATAAACAAATGGAGAAACAACAAGATTACTCAATCGGAAACAGCGGAATAGATAAAGCAATCACTGGAGAGCAGAAATCACTTTGCATTATGTAACAGGCCTAGACCTTGGCTTTGCTTTCCTTGGCCAAAGAAATTACAAATTTATAGAGGTAGAAGAAGGATCTAAAATCATGTATGTGATTTAGATGGAGATCTGGAATGATCTAGAAACTAATAGCAGTGCAGAAAGATCTAGAATCCTGGAGATCTAGAAAGATCTTATCTAGAAGGATCTAGAATCCTACGTGAATTTGGTTTCACACTTAACATTCTCCCACTTGAAGCCAAATAAGATTCATCAAGTCACACCGAGTCCTACCATGCCTCTACATAACTCATGTTTATTTCATGGTGGAATCTTAGTGACCATATTAGCAGGGTTCCTATCTGTATGGATCTTTTCCAAGGATAAATGTTCTTCCTCCAACACATGCCAGATCCAATAGTACCTTAAGTCAATGTGCTTGGTTTTTGAATGAAATGATGGATTTTTCGCCAAGTGAATAGCACTCTGACTATCACAATATAACACATACTTGTCCTGCTTTATTCCTATCTCTCCTAGGAATCACTACATCCACAACATCTCTTTACAAGCTTCTGCTGCAACTAGGTACTCTACTTATGTTGTAGAGAGGGCTATTATTCTTTGTAGCCTTGACACCCAAGATACTGTTGCACCTACAAATGTATACAAATAACCTATAGTGGACTTTCTAGTATCCATATCTCCAGCCATATCTGCATCTGTAAATCCTTCAAGCACAATGTTATTATGACCAAAACATAAACAATAATGACTAGTACCCTAGAGATACCTCAAAATCCATTTTACTACTTGCCAATGTTGTTTGTCTGGATTGGAAAGGAACCTACTCACTACTCCCACTGAATATGCAATGTTTGGTCGTGTGCATACCATGGCATACATCAAATTACCAACTGTTGAAGCATAAGGAATCTTACTTGTCTCTTCTTTTTCCTTGTCATCATTAGGACATAATTCAGTACTCAGCTTGAAGTGGGCTGCAAGGGGTGTAACAACTGGCTTGGCATCCTTCATATTAAACCTGTCAAGCACCTTCTTGATATATTTTTCTTGTGATAGCCACAACCTTTTGTTTTTCCTGTGACGCATAATCTGCATGCCCAATATCTGTTGGGCTGGTCCCAAATCCTTCATTGCAAATTTGCTACCCAAATCTTTCTTCAACCTATTGATCTTATTCTTATCATGCCCAACAATTAACATGTTATCCACATATAACAACAATATGATATACTTTCCTTGATCATACCTCTTAATATAGACATAATGGTCAGCTTCCAACCTCTAAAAACCATGTTCCAACATGAATGAATCAAATTTCTTGTACCATTGTCGAGGTGCCTGTTTCAAGCCATAGAGACTCTTCTTCAACCTACAAACAATGCCTTCTTTGCCTTTTTCTATGAAGCCTTCTGGTTGCTCCATATAAATTTCTTTCTCCAATTCACCATGAAGGAATGCAGTTTTTACATGTAACTATTCACATTCTAAGTCTAAAGCAGCAACTAGACCAAGAATGACTCTAATGGATGACATTTTAACAATAGGTGAGAAAAATTCAGTGAAGTCAATACCTTCTTTTTGGGAAAAACCTTTCACCACCAGCCTTGCTTTATACCTTTCCTTCTTTTCGTCAGCTTCATGCTTAATCCTATAAACCCATTCGTTTTGTAGAGCCTTTCTACCTTTTCAGAGGTTTAAAAACTCCCAAGTTTTATTTTCCAGCAAAGCGTTCGTTTCTTCTTCCATTCTTTACTGTGCTCGACTTTACAAGCTTCTTGAAAACAATTAGGTTCACCTTCATCAGTCAACAAAATATAGTTTGAAGGAGGATACCTTTGTGAAGGCTTATGAGGCCTAGAAGATCTGTGAACCAACTGTGGTGGTGCATTATCAGGTTGAATCTCCTGTAAAGATTCCTGCAAGATTCCTTCTTCTTGTTGTTCATCATTTTCCACTTGTTGTTCTTCATGCTCCTGAATTTGTTGTTCATTTTCTTGTATTGGTGGTATGTTTTCCTGCTGCTCTTCAAACATGTTAATAACCTTCTTGACCTCCAACTCACCTACAGTCCTATTGAACATTTCTGACTCTTGTAAGAAGAAATTTCGGCGTAAACCACATTCAGAAAATCATTGTCAACGCGTTTCGAACCAACTAGTGTGGTTCATCGTCAGGACAAGTTGTCTTGACGATGAACCACACTAGTTGGTTCGAAACGCATCGACAATGATTTTTTGAATGTGGTTTACGCCGAAATTTCTTCTTACAATTGTTATGGATCACAGAAGCCTCAATTCAACCATTTCTGACTCATTAAATATAACATCCCTGCTTCTAATAATTTTATGTTTAACTGGATCCTATAGACGATAACCAAAATCTTCATTTGCATATCCCAAAAAAATGCATTTCATAGATTTATCATCTAGCTTAGTTCTATTTTCTTTGGGAATTGTACGAATGCTTCACATCCAAAGATTTTCAAGTCAAAATAATTCAAATTCTTACCAGTCCAAACTTCTTCAAGGATACCGCCATCCAAGGTTGTAGTTGGAGATCTATTTATGAGGTAACAAGTGGTCCTGATTGCTTCAGCCCAAAAATTCTTCTCCAAATCAGAATTGGACAACATACTTCACACATTTTCCATAATGGTGCAATTCATCCTTTCTGCAACACCATTTTGTTGAGGAGTACCAAGCACAGTCTTCTCATGCTTTATGCCAAACCTGTTGCAATATTCCTTAAATGCATTTGAGCAATATTCTCCACCATTATTTGTTCTTAAACACTTCAACAATTTGTTAGTCTCTCTTTCAATAGCAACATGGAATTTTTGAAATATTCCAAACACATCACTTTTACTTTTCATAAGATATGCCCAAACCTTCCTGGATGCATCATCTATAAATGTTACAAAATATGATGCTCCTCCTAATGATTTGATGTTAACAGGCCCAAACACATCTTACCAATTCTAACACATCTTTCTTTCTGTCATGGCCACCTCTAAGGAATGAAACCCTTCTTTGTCTACCATATATACAATGCTCACAAAGATCAAGATTGTAGGATTTCAAACCTGGAAATAAATTTTTACCAACAAGGATTTTTAAGCCCTTCTCACTCATGTGACCCAAACGCTTATGCCACAGATCTATTGAATTTCCTTCTTTTGTGATAGTAGCCAAATCTAATTTTCCTATCAGTGCCTTCAATGTGTATAATGTTCATGTCTTGGGTCCTTTGGCCACGAATAATACACATTTACTAATTTTCCAACCTCCTTTTCCAAAGCTTGTCGAATAGCCTTCATCATCCAGTCATCCCATAGAGATTAAACTCATGTGCATTTCTGGTGCATGCCTGACCTGTTTCAACAGTATATCTTGTCCATCTTTCATCTTGATCTAGACATCTCCCACTCCAACAATACTGCAAAAATGATTATTCCCCAAATGCACTCTACCATAATCAACAGGATTATATGAAACAAAACTATCTTTGCATGGGGTTACATGGTGAGATGCCCCAAAGTCAAGGATCCAATCAAAGCTACTGCTAGATGTATATACACATGCATCCTCTACTGAAACAGTAAACAACACATCACCATCTGTGGCTACAGCAGTGGTCTCACCTTCATTTGTGCTGGATGACTTGTGATTTGTATTAGATGATCTCTGATCCTTTTGTCCTTTCTTCCAAAATCAACATTCTTTCTTCATGTGTCCGGGTTTTCCACAATGAAAGCAGATGATCCTTCGTCTCCTTGATTTTGATCGCCCTCTCGATCTTGATCACCCTTGTCGGCCTTGATCCATTCTCCTACCATGATCAGCTAGAGCTAGAGCCTCTCCTCCCTGGTTTTCCACAATTGACTTGCGTCACAGCTCCTCATTCATTAAAATGTTGCTAACATCATCAAACTTCAGGGTCCATGCAGTTGTTGAAGTGCTCATATCTACAATTAAATTTTCCCAGCTGTCTGGCATAAAACACATTAGCAAAATAGCTCTAATTTCATCATCTAAAATGATTTTAACAGAGGCAAGTTGATTAGTAATAATATTAAATGCATTCAAGTGCTCAGCAACTGAAGCACCCTCCTTCATTTTGAGATTTTAAAGCTTCTTCATCAAGAACACTTTGTTTGATGTCATGTTCTTCTCATATAGATCATGGAGCTTCTTCCATAATCCTTCAGTTGTCTTTTCTCCAAACACATTGAAATAAACATTCTTTGCTAAATATTGGTGGATTGTTGCAATTTCCTTTCTATCTAGCTTATTCCACTCTTCATTTGTCATCGATGAGGGTTTCTTTGTTGTGCCCTCAATCAACAAATACTGATCCTTTAAAATTGGTATATCCTCCATCTGTGATTTCCACAAGGAAAAATTAGCCCCGCTCAACTTCTCCATATCTGTAACTGTTGTCTCCATTTTCAATCAAATTCACGCCCCAAAACACAAAAACTCCACTTAAAAACAAAACTTTAATTATTAATTTCTAAAATTTAGTAGTAATGACCTTCCTCCTTTTAAAATACCCTTTTCAAAATTCCTACTCCTTTTTAAAATATACTTTTCAAAATTCCAACATATAATTATATATGTTTCATAATAAATATAAAAACATATATAATGTTTTAACCTTTTCACATTTCACACATACATATGTTGGTTTGAGAAAAAACTTCACATATACGTGCAAACTTGATGTGAAAAAAAATCTTACGAACACCACATTTCAACTCCAAACTCCACGGATCTCCACGTTTCAAACTCCAACAACATGTTTCATCATAGATCCACGACCTTGTTTTTCTTGCAGCAACTATGTTTTAGTTCCAGTGTCCCTCAGCTATTTCCTAGACAGATCCTTCAAGGGTAACAACGAACGTTTTAACGAACACTGCCAAAGTAAGGCGATGGCACTAAGCGGCTTGCACAGTGGATATTCTACCCTATCTCTGATACCAATTGTTAGACCAGAGCATACATAACACACAACGGATTTATACTCAAAGACAGACAGATGGAGAAACAACAAGATTACTCAATCAGAAACAGTGGAATAGACAAAACAATCACTGGAGAACAGAAATCACTTTGCATTATGTAACAAGCCTGGACCTTGGCTCTGCTTTCCTTGGCTAGAGAAATTACAAATTTATAGAGGTAGAAGAAGGATCTAGAATCCTGTATGTGATTCAAATGGAGATCTGAAATGATCTAGAAACTAATGGCGGTGTAGAAAGATCTAGAATCCTGGAGATCTAGAAATATTTGATCTAGAAGGATCTAGAATCCTACGTGAATTTGGCTTCACACTTAACACATTCAAACAAAAAAATTCCCCTGTTTCCAGAACCCATCCTACGTGGTACGTTATGTCAATGGCACCAACAAAACAAATTTGAGGAATGCATGCAAGGTTGGAATTTCAAAACAGACCCACTTAGATTTCACATCTTATCGGTTGTTGGTTCGAAAAAAAGAGGTTTTGAAAAAAATTAATTGTATTTCACAGACAAATCACCCTTAAAAAACAAATTCCATCATGAATACACCCATCAAGTTTCCCAAGGAGATGAATATTTATGCCTAACAATCACCCTTAACAAACAAATTCCATCGTGAATACACCCATCAAGTTTCCCAAGGAGATGAAGATTTATGCCTAACCTTGATTGCTAAACCTAAAAAATTGCAAGAATGTTTAAATTTTGTTTCTTTTCCACCACCAGGACTTCGCCTTCTGCAAGATACATTGAAATAGCTTCAAGAAACATGGATAGGATATAAACTTTGAAAATCAGCAATTTCAGGCATCGGATGGGAAAAAGCACCTGGAGATGGAAAACAAACTAATTATTTTGAATGTGCAAAGCAATTAGAACATATTCTCGAATCTCATCTCCATCAGTAGGGAAAACAAACTAATTCTTCTGAATGTGCAAAGCAATTAATTTAAACATACATAGGAATTAGAACATATGCTCATCCCGATCAGAAAGGAGTGCACGATAAAGTTGGCATAATAGAAGCCCACAAGTTTGACACCGACTGTATCCATGCGATCTCTTTTGCACAACAATGTATTTTCAAGGGGGTGTGACAAACATATAATGGAAACATGGCGAAAGTGTACTTGTTATGATAGTGACCAGCCTAGTCCTCTTGGATTCAGACATTATTCTCACACAGCTCTTATTCTGATCTGAATTATAATCAGTGTTATTTTTTTAGTAAGAAAAAAACATTGAGATTTGTATTATAGAGCCAAATATCAGTACATATTCCATCAGATCTGATGCATAAAGCATCCACTAGGTATGTCTTTTAGTCCAAAAAACCACATATAATCCAAAATATATCCTAGATGCAGATACAAGGAATATATAAAGTAATTCTAAGATATTTAAACATCCATATTTAAACCACGCCATGAGCAAAAATGGATTTGTCCAAAAAATCACATATAATCCAAAATATATCCCAGATGCAGATACAAGGAATATATAAAGTAATTCTAAGATATTTAAACATCCATATTTAAACCACGCCATGAGAAAAAATGGATTTGTCCATGAATTAAGCAAAAACAAAAACTGACATGAAAACAAAAAAACAATAATACTAAAGATTTCATCATCTAGTTTAACTATATCAGGGAAAAGGGAGAAAGCATGTGTCCATTGTAGTGCCTCCCACCAGAATCTCAATATGCACCCCATCTTGCTGAGCATGTACGCCCATTTTGGAAATCTTGTTTGTGTTGTATTTGTACTCCCTACCAATGTGCTGAATGGAAATGTGCTTGAATTTCCTCCAAAGGAGCATAATTTGCCTGAGTCAGCCTTGTAGATGTGGATGATGAATGCACGTGATGCCACGAACATGGTTGATTATAGACTGTGAATCCCCATATATGTGGATGGAGGGAATGCTCAAGAAAAAAGCAAACCAAAGAAAACCCCACAATGCCATGGCCTCTGCTTTCATATTTGTTCCACTGCCCGCCCCCAGTGTACCCAGTATTATTGTTCTAATGAGAGTATGATCTAGAAACCACATCCACATCTTCCCCCTTGTGCAACCCCATCAAAAAATCCAGTCGGATAGTCAATCCCGGGACCAGCAACTAGAAGAGAAGACCGATTAGGCCTGGGTGGAGTAGACAGAATTGGAGTAGTCCATCCCAGAATCTGGTTAACCACCGGTGCCAAGTCCATCTTCGATCCTTCAAAAATAATATGATTCTGAAATCTCCAGAATTCCCAAAAGAAAGCGAGGGGTATAACACGTCAATGGGACTGTTTGTGACTGCACCAAGACAAACAAGATGAGATAGAGTCAAAAGGCGCCAAAGGGAATTTTAACCAGCCTGATAGCTCCAGCCAGATCTAATATGAAATCGAAGATTTAAGGAATAAATGAAGATTATCTTTAGCCTCCTCCCTACACAAAACACATATACTAGGTCCCTGTCAATTCCTCTTCTATAAATTGTCCCAAGTTAAATTTTTGTTTTTCCAAACAAGCCAGACAAAAAGTATGATTTTGATGGGAATCATAATTTTCCATAACTTTATGAACTAGCTTACCTGACTTGTATTGTGATAGTAATTACATATGGCTTTGTAGGTATCAGATACCAATATATCCCCTCGGTTCATCTTCCCATTCCATCCCATCTAGTCTCCGTCCTCCCCCCTACATATACCGGATAGGGGCATGTCTCTTCTGATTTGTTCCAATTCCAAAGCTTCAGTACCCCTAAGGCCCATCTCCCCTACCTCCTTCCAAATTGGGATATTACCATTGCAAGTTTTAATGGCTTGGATCCAAAAAAAGTATCCCGAGTTATTTATACAATGAATGAGTCTATCTAAATGTGATATTCCGGTCTCACTCCTAATATGTGATATGAACCATTGGGAATCTCATTGCCCATTCCAAAAGACCAGCAAGTCCCTCGCAGGAACCAGTGTTTGATTTTGTTCAAGCTGAGCCAAATGGCCAATCCCATTTGAATGCCAACTAGTTCCCTACACATCCAGTATGAAATTTTTTTACCCTAGATATATTTTGATCTAATAATATTCGTCCATATATCATTTCTGAAAATGTCGTGCCATAGTGTTTTGATCAACAGAGCCCATTTGAATCACCAGAAATCCAGACTATTCCATCCCCCCATGCATTTACGAAAAGTGATAGAATCTAGTCTAGTCAAATGATATTTTTTCCCGACCCCCGATCCAGACCATATGAAGTTAGCCATGATCTTGTTTAATTTCTTGATGATAGTGTATGGCAGACAATAAAGATGTGCCCATTAAACCTCCAACTGGGTGATGATATACTGAGTGAGAGTGATTTGACCACCCAAAGATAGACATCTATGCTCCCACCCTGTGATCTTGTTGTAGAAACGATCCACCAACCACATCTAATCATTAACCTTGTAATTGTTGGGTTTTACATGAAAACCAAGTTATTTCATTCCCTCCTCAATTCGCTTTTATTCCACTCCAAATAAGGATTTAATGTATACAATGTCCTCCTCGTCACCCTGGCCATAAATAAATATAGATTTATGTTGATTCATTTGAAGTCCTGTAGCATTCCCAAACTTGAAAAATATATGGTAAATTTATGTTGATTCATTTGAAGTCCTGTAGCATTCCCAAACTTGAAGAATATATGGTAAAGCGTGAGCCATGCGAACCTTGTGATCATGCCCATGATGAGAACATCATCAACGAAAAAGCTGTGTGAGATCTTGATGCCCCTCCCCAGATTGAGGGCCAGAAATTCTCTCGTCCCAGCAGTCTGTTTAATGTGCATGCTGAGACCATCCATGGCCAAGATAAATAATAGGGGAGATAGAGAACATCCTTGTCTTAAACCTCGACTCGCCCCAAAATACTGAGTGGGATAACCATTTATGATAACAGCGAATCTTACATTGGAAACACAGGCCATGATCCATTATGTGTTCCTGGGATGGAGACCAATTTTATGCAAGACCACCTGTAAGTAGCCCCAGTCGAGACAGTCATAAGCTTTCCACAAGTCAACCTTCATTACTACCACATTTAATTTTTTGGAATGGATGGAGTGGAGACAATCTTATGCGGTAGCAACTGCATCATGTATCTGCCCATCCTGCAAAAAACCAAATTTCTCAAATGATATGTACTTTGACAAAATATGCTTAACCCGGAGAGCAATGATCTTGGAGATTAACTTATATATCAAATTGCAAAATGATATGGGCCTATAGTCAATAAAAGACCCAGTAAGTTGTCGCTTAGGGATGAGAGATATATAGGTGGAATTGATGTGGGTATGTATGTATCCATTCAATCAGGATTCCTCGACTATATCCAACAAATAACCATACATGGCATCATAGAAATGTATAAATAACTCCACAATCCACCCATCAAGACCCGGGAATTTGTCCCTCTTAAATGATTTGAGTACCAATCTCATGTATTTCCTCCTTAGTGACACACTTGTATAGTACATCATTTGAGGCCTCATCAAACATAGTTGGATATAACTCTACCCTCCAGATCTGATCCTTTATGCAATATGCCTCCCTGTGCCTGTATGCCCTTTCAAAGAATCCGACCGCCTTTCCGGGAGAGTCTGAATCAGGTTCCCGCTTGAGTCCTTCATTTCCCAGATGGTACTAATCTTCCTTCTGTGTCTCGCATATCGGTGAAAATATTGTGTTCTTGTCTCTCTCCTGAATCCATAGTGCCCTGCATTTTAAACACCATGTGACCTCTTAGATGTGCAACAATTTTTTTTTTTTTTATCTTCCAGCATCCTAATGGAAGACAACAGGTCCCGAGTAGGGTTCCCCATTTGCAATTGTAAACCCAATATGTCCAATTCGTACAAAATATCCTGGAGACATTTATGCATTATTTTTTTTCTTCTTCCTCTTCCATCTTTTCACCACTAATTTTAAAGCATGAATCTTCTCAATGATCGCCCCCATGGGAGATGCCTCCTTGGTTGAATATTGTGACCAAAAATCCCTGACAAGTGAGTTAAATTTTGGGTCCTCCAGCCACACCCAATTGAATTTAACTGGAACGTCTGTTCTTTGGTCATCCCTATTCCATTTTTAGTAAATGGGTCGGTGCTCAAATATAAAGGAATTAAAGATCATTGAATGAATCAAATCCAACCTGTCAATTAAATTTTCATGCAATAGAAATCTATCAAACCTCTTTGCAATATGTTGGTCACCCGACCTACCATTATCCCAGGTATGTTCCATTTTGGGAGGGCAGATATCCACAAGATTATAGTCAGTGATGATATATTTTAGATGGTCAGCCATAGGATCCAGCGTGCAAGTCCACCCCGATATTTGGCCTGGACTCTCTCTTGATGGCGGGGGATCTCAACTTCACTATTGGGCTGGATGAAATATGGGGGTGGACTTGCAGGCTGGATCCTATGGTTGACCATCTAAAATATATCATCAGTGACTATAACCTTGTGGATATCCGCCCTCCCAAAATGGAACATACCTGGGATAATGGCAGGTCGGGTGACCAACATATTGCAAAGAGGTTTGATAGATTTCTATTGCATGAAAATTTAATTGACAGGTTGGGTTTGATTCATTCAG
The DNA here is from genome assembly GCA_000404065.3 of Pinus taeda. Lineage (NCBI taxonomy): Eukaryota > Viridiplantae > Streptophyta > Pinopsida > Pinales > Pinaceae > Pinus > Pinus taeda. Next base: position 105,077 of record APFE030021690.1, read on the forward strand.
CGATATTTAATTCCTTTATATTTGAGCACCGACCCATTTACTAAAAATGGAATAGGGATGACCAAAGAACAGACATTCCAGTTAAATTCAATTGGGTGTGGCTAGAGGACCCAAATTTTAACTCACTTGTCAGGGATTTTTGGTCACAATATTCAACCAAGGAGGCATCTCCCATGGGGGCGATCATTGAGAAGATTCATGCTTTAAAATTAGTGGTGAAAAGATGGATTCGGCCATAGGATCCAGCCTGCAAGTCCACCCCCATATAAATTTATCCCAAAAACTGGATTTGTCTCGATATGGGGCATAATGTTGAGAATGTGGAGACGCCCCGGGACCCCTGTGATCTTTCCTACTAATAAAATATCAGCAAAACAAGAGTAAGCCTTAAAATTCGCCCATCTCGGGTTCCATAGTGTAGCTAATCCCCCGGATAGGCCATTGGAGTCTGTAGCCGCAATGTGCCATTTAGGAAACATTTTCCTAAAATATGCCACCACCTGCCGAGCAGGGTGCATAGATTCTTAAAGTAGAATAATATAAGGAGTAAATGACAGGAAGAGCTCTTTGAGGGCAAGAAATTTGTGTGTGACCCCCAATCCGTGAATATTCAGAGATAGGAAAAGATTCATGACGCCCCCAGAAAGGGCTCATTTTCTCTAAGGGCCCTTGGATTGGAAGAAGACGCAATCAAAATGTCAATAAGAGAATGGGAGTCGAAAGTGGAGAAAGGGAGAATTCTAGGTCTACCTCAGAAGTGCCTACTATCCCAACCGTGTGTTCGGTGGACTGTGGTATTACATGTTGAGGAAGCACTGATGTGGTGTGACGAAGATGGACGAGGTTTGTGAATAGTAAGATTACAGAGATCTAGAGTCTTTTTATGGAGAAAGAATTCAATATTGTTGTCAACAAAGTTTCTGGGAGAGGAGACAGGTGAATTCGGAAATTGTGAGGGAGCGCAGGTAACTTGAGATGCATGGGGGTGTAGTGGAGGGGGGAGGGATGGATGTTGGGTAATATGGATAGGAGTATGAGCATCAAATTGTGCTAGTGTCGGGAATGGGGCCGACCCAGTATGGAGAGGGTCATGCATGGTGGCAGATTGCCCATATCAGAGGATGAGACGATCATATCGCCGACAATTGGAGAAACAGTATCATTGGACGTCCATGGGAAGGATGCAACCTCAACAAGGAAATTAATAATCGGATTGTCATGATTATTATCAAAAGAGGTAAGTGAAAGACAAGGAGGAATGTCGATAATATTATTCTTCACGCTCGGTTTTGAATCATCTACCTTTACGCGACCAACCAAATCATCATGTCCCGCCACAATACCTGTCGACCCATGAAGCACCTTCCCGTGTGAGTTTCTACATCCCCCTTTTTGTCGTTTTTTCTGGCACCCATAGCACAAGTGCTTCGGGAGACATAGAAATCTTTCTAGAGATGACCTCTAGGTTGATTGTAGACCAGTGCCTAGGACATCTTAAATATAGGAGTGCTTTGGAAGATTATCAATGAGAGGTTTCGGCAGCACTCCAATTGTCACGAAGTTGAAAAGATAATAAAAGGGGGATTGGTTCAAATAGGCCTTCATTAAGTAAACTCAAGCCAAGACATGGATCCGAATGTTCAGGGGGTAAATCAGGCCAACCTCAAAGAGAAATGCCTTGTTCTAGTGGTCGAAACACAACAATGCGCATCTTAATATTGATGTTATAGTAAAGTCAAGAGGAGGAAAGAAAGGAGGGAATTTGATGCATAGGGTTGTAAACAAACAGAATCCTAAGCAACAATGTTCCAACAGAAATATGGAAGAGGGAGGAGGTGGAATCGTAGAAACAGTGGAGCACTAATGAAGGTTTCATGCCAGATAGATCATGGGTACCTTTATCACCAAACAACATGAGTAAATTTGGGCTCACACTGGTACTGTAGGTTAATCGAATAACATAAGTAAATTTTTCTTGTACACAAGTACTGCAGGTTACAAACTAATAGAAGTAACTCTGTCTTAAACACAGGGATTGTTCGCTATTTAGCAGCCTAGATAAATCCATGAATCAGGGAGAAACTGACATTTTCATTACACTATTTCAGAGAAGGAAAAATATATGTGAAATGAGATTTACAGAGGGGAAAACATATTGCGCATTGCCATGATTGGAGTCACCAAAGAGTTTCATTAATCTTCAAAATGAGTCACATTCACTAGTTCATTTACATTTAGCAATCTACAACTCAAGTCCCGCATGAACAAACAATTAGAACCAAAATGGAACCAAAGAATTTGGACCACTACGAGTGCAGAATTCTGGAACTTGTATTAAGTGTTCTCCCCCTTATTTATACAAAGAAAGGGGGCATTGAATCCACGTTTACAAAATATCGTAGCTAAGGGCCAGTTGTCCAATTGATTAGCTGCCCCAGCCTGCAATAGCTCTGCTGCCCAAAATGATTTCTAAGGATTTGCTTCCTTTCTTGAAAATAAACAGAAATTACACAATAATAGAAAAGGGAAAATAGAAAGATGATGGAGGAAGTATCCCTCTATCGTTTATGAGATTGCCCCTGATCAGGCCATGTCTTTGCCTTAGCATGCTTCTCTTGTTGCTCAGTTGGTTCCAGTTGCTTTCATCTTAATTGCGTGACTTTCGACTGTGGTTGCTTGTTACAGAGTAGAAGTAGAGTTTGTTCGGACAATCCTTTACATGTATGACTGAGTGGAGCTCCACACTGAGGCATTAAGTCTTCCTGAGTCCCCATACTGATTTACCGTTGCACCATGTCCTCAATCAATGCCTTAGTTTCTGACCCATACGTCTTCAAAGCTTTGTACCACGCTATCAGGGCATCGTTTCATCGAGACTTTTACGCTAAGAGGCATTACAGAACAGTGAGGCCTGATCTCCTTTGACCCCCTTTGGTTTAGCCCCTTTCTACCTTTCTTCTCATATGATTGGAGGCTATGATCGGGTGTTTGGCCAAATATCAGAGCTCCTCGATCGATGGATTGCAATTGGATTTTTTATATTGGAGCTGCAACTTGTTTTCAATCTCCGATTGTGATATCCCTTTAGTGCTTAGCCCTTGGTTCCTCGACCCTTTATGTGATCGCGGGCCAACCCCCTTATCCGAGCCCCTTTATTGGAGGCTCACAATCAACAATTCATTTTTGATGCACAACACAACCGTCCATCGTCGATCACCCTCCGTGCTTAGCCCCTGGTTCTTTTAGCTCTTTATGTGATTGTGGGCCATCTCCTGTATCAGAGACCCTTTATCGGCAGATTCCAATCGGGCTTTTTATATTGAACTGCAACAGGTTTGCGATCTCTGATTTGCGATAGCCCTTTAGTGCTCAGCGCTTGGTTCCTCGGCTTTTTATGTGACCGTGGGCCAGCCCCCTTATCGAAGCCCCTTTATCAAAGGATCGCAATTGGGGTTTTAACTTCGAGGTAACAACATGCCTCAACCTGCGAAAGCCGATTTGCGATTTCCAATGTGACGTCACCCTCTGCCACATGTCACCTTGTGAGTGGTGACACGAGTCACCCTGTTTTGGCCCTTTATGACCCCTCAACATGTTGAATCTGCATGCCACATGTCCGTTGTACTGCCACGTCATGTTGACATCAGCGCCACCGTGTATTTACTGGATCCAATAATACTGTACCATGTGGCCCCCTAGAGGAAAGAAAAAAAGGCCCACCTGGCCTTGGTTTTGCATTGATTTCCTTTGTTAAATATTTTCGTCCCTTTCATGGTGACTTGACACTAACATATCACAACTTGCAATATTGCAATATTTTAGATTTGTCACCCCGCCAATATGCATGATTGTTGCCTTGGGCCTTTGATATTTACGATCGTCGATATGCAGGATTGTTAGAACCTTTAATATCTGATATCAGTGATCAGTAATCGTTGGTTTTCTCTGCCCTCCCCTACTGCTGCTTTCAAAAAACCCTGATTGTGATTTGCAACATTCTCCTGGGCCTCCGATATGCTCTTCTCCCTTATTTCAAAGGCAACAAAACTCCCATCTTTAACAGGCCATATCTTCTGATTCTGGGGTCCACTTGAGGAGTTCCATATATTGTTGGAAAGCTTATTCCGAGCACTATCCAATGGAGATGGTCTGATTTAGCTTTGAGAGCTTCTATGGCTTGGAAGATGGCTTCATTCTTCACTACTCTTTTTCACTTTGGCCAACTGAAAACACATCTTGCGGTGAGTGACAATAATGGCTCCAACTGGGGACAATGCCTTACTGGCAAGGTGCAGAGAATCTGCAGACCAGCAGCCTTCATGATTGGGCATGGAGTAAAAAATATAATGAAGCTATATAACTAGAAAATATCCATGGGACTTTATCTGTTGGGAGTTCTTTCCTCATAAAACTAAAATGCAGAAATACAAATTCTAACAACTGGAAATTAAATGCTCAGCTAGTGAGTTTATTTATGTACAACTCCTACTTATGTACAGGACTCAATTCACCTAAGTCAGTTCAACCCACCAATGGAGTCAGGCCAACATTAGGGTGTTGGACCTAATGCCTCCATGCTACTGAAATTTGAAAAATCAAAACAAGCATGCACCATTAAAAATCTTCAAACAAAAAATATGATACATGCTCTAGAAACAACCTCTATTGCGGACTTAAGAATGTCGTCATGTAGTCAACTTCAGGGTCATAGAGCTGACAAGAAAAATTTGCAGTTGTCTTATTTTCATGAAAAGTTTGCTGACCAATATCTTCTTGGTTAAGGCAGCCACAAACACTATTCCACTCAGCTTTAGATTTTTTAGAAAAACTTCTTGTTGATCATTTGCTACCCATTTGTCAACGGGCCAACCCTCTTGTAAATCTGCAATAGATTGTTCATTGTCTGAACTGTAAGAGTCATAGATTAGAGAATCTACTGACAATTCTTGGAAGGAATATTTTTGCAACCAACAGTTGCAGACTCTGCTTGGTCCTTTAACTTTGGGTTCTTCTTGAAAAATTTGTCGCTGGGAGACTGCTCCCCACTTGTTTGTAAGTAAATCCCATTGACAATTTGTAACCATCTCATCCTCCTCTAAATCATATGAATCATAAATCGGAGGAGGTAGAAATTCAGGCAGTGGAGTCACCATGATGTTTGCCATGAGATTGAAACAGTGGAGTCACCAAGGTGAGAGATCTTCAACCCACACTTCCCTTGCTCACCTGACAGATGGAATGTAAAGATTTGTCATACCCAGGGAAAAATATTCTAATATGATCCCCGGCAATGGCGCCAAAAAGATGTTGTCGTTTTTTCTGGCACCCATAGCACAACTGCTTCGAGAGACATAGAAAGCTTCCTAAAAAAAACCTTTGGGTTGATTGTAGACCAGTGCCTAGGACATCTTAAATAGAGGAGTGCTTTGGAAGATTATCAGTGAGGGGTTTCGGCAGCACTCCAATTGTCACAAAGTTGAAAAGATAATAAAAGGGGGCTTAGTTCAAATAGGCCTTCATTAAGGTAAACTCAAGCCAAGACATGGATTCAAATGTTTAAGAGGTAAATCAGACAAACCTCAAAGAGAAATGCCTTGTTCTAGTGGCCGACACACAACAACACGCAGCTTAATATTGACGTTGTAGTAAAATGAAGAGGAGGAAAGAAAGGAGAGAATTTGATGCATAGGGTTGTAAACAAACAGAATCTTAAGCAACAATGTTCCAGCAGAAATATGGAAGAGGAAAGGGGTGAAATGGTAGAAACAATGGAGCGCTAATGAAAGTTTCATGCCAGATATATCATAGGTATGTTTATCACCAAACAACATGAGTAAATATGGGCTCACACAGGTATTGTAGGTTAATGGAATAACATAAGTAAATCTGTCTTGTACACAAGTACTACAGGTTACAGACTAATAGAAGTAATTTATCTTTTACACAGGGATTGTTCGCTATTTAGCAGCTTAAATACATCCATGAATCAGGGAGAAACCGACAGTTTCATTACACTATTGCAGAGAAGGAAAAACATATGTGAAATGAGATTTACAGAGGGGAAAACATACTGCGCATTGCCATGATTGGAAACATCAAAGAGTTTAATTAAGCTTCAAAATGAGTCCCATTCACTAGTCCATTTACATTCAGATATCTACAGCTCAATTCCCTCATGAACAAGTAATTAGAACCAAAATGGAACCAAAGAATTTGGACCACTGCGGGTGCAGAATTCTAGAACTTGTATTAAGTGTTTCTCCCCCTTATTTATATAGATAATGAGGGCTTTGAATCCACATTTACAAAATATCTCAACCAAGGGCCAGTTGTCTAATTGACTCACTACCTCGGTCTGTGATAACTCTGCTGCCCAAAATGATTTCTAAGGATTTGATTCCTTTCTTGAAAATTAAAGAAAATTCCAGAATAATAGAAAAAGGTAAAACAAAAATATGATGGAGGAAGTATCCCTCTGTTGTTTCTGAGATTTCCCCTGGTTAGGCCACGTCTTTGCCTTAGCATGCTTCTCCTACTGCTCGGTCGGTTCCTGTCACTTTCATCTTAACTGCCTGATTTCACCACTTTCTGGAGCTGATAACGATCGACTATGATTTCCTATTACAGAGTAGAAGCAGAGTTTGTCTAGGCAGTCCTTTACATTTATGACCAAGTGGAGCTCCACACTAAGGCCTTAAGTCTTCCTAAGAACCCATATTGATTTACAGCTGCACCATGTCCTCAATCAACGCCTCAGCTGCCGACCCATGTGCCTTCAAAGCTTCGTACCACGCTATCGGGGCATCGTTGTATCAAGACTTTTACGCTAAGAGGCATTACAAAACAATGAGTCTAGATCTCCTTTGGCCCCCTTTGATTTAACCCCTTTCTGCTTTTCTTCTCATATGACCGGAGGCTATGACTAGGTGCTTGGCCAAATATCAGAGCTCCTCGATCGATGAATCGCAATCAAGGTTTTTATATTAGAGTCGCAACTTGTTTGCGATATCCCTTTAATGCTTAGCCCTTGGCTCCTCGGCCCTTTATGTGATCGCGGCTAGCCCCCTTATCAGAGCCCCTTTATCAGAGGTTCGCAATCAACGATTCCTTTTTTATTAACAACACAACCGCCAATCGTTGATCGCCGATCACCCTCCATGCTTAGCCCCTAGTTCTTTTAGCGCTCTATGTGATTGTCGGCTAGCCCTTGTATTGGAGACCCTTTATCAACAGATTCGAGTTAGGGTTTTTATATCGAACCGCAACATGTTTGCGATCTCCAAATTGCGATAGCCCTTTAGTGCTCGAGCCTTGGTTCCTTGTCGCTTTATGTGACCGCGGGCTAGTCCCCTTATCGGAACTCCTTTATCGATGGATCGCAATCAAGGTTTTAACTTCGAGGTAACAACATGCCTCAACTTACAAGAGTCGATTTGCAATCTTCGATGTGACGTCACCCTCTGCCATGTGTCACCTTGTGAGCGATGACACGTGTCACCCTGTTTTGGCCCCTTATAACCCCTCAACACGTTGAATCTACATGCCATGTGTCCAATGTATTGCCACGTCATGCTGACGTCAACGCCACCATGTCTTTTTCAGATCCAATAATACTCTGCAACGTGGCCCCCTGGAGGAGAGAGAAAAAGACCCGTGTGGCCTTGGTTTTGTGTTGATTTCCTTCGTTAAATGTTTTCGGTCCTTTCCCGATGATTTGACACTAACATATCGCAATATTTTAGAGTTGTCACCTTGCAGATATCCCCGATCGCTGCCTTGGACCTCTGAGATTTGCGATCGCTGATATGCGGGATCGCTAGAACCTTCAATCTCTAATATCAATGAACACTAATCGTTGGTTTTATCTGCCCTCCCATGCTGCCTCTTTCATAAAACTCTGATTGTGATTTGCGACATTCACTCAGACCTCTAATATGCTCTTCTCCCTTATTTCAAAAGCAACAAAACCCTCATCTTTAACAGGCTATATCTTAGGATTCTGGGGTCCATTTGAGGAGTTTCATATACCATTGGAAAGCTTATTTTGAGCACTATCCAATGGAGAGGGTCCAAATTAGCTTTGAGAGTTTTTGTGGCTTGGATGATGGCTTAAAAATTCATTGCTCTATTTTACTTTCGGCAACTGAAAACACATTTTGCAGTGAGTGACAACACCCCCAATTTGCAAGAACATTGGACCATAAGATGGCTAGTATGATAATAAATAAGGCATCTAAAAGAAATGCCCCAAAAATCCAATCTCTAAAGTAAATGTGTATTTTTCCAGTTCAGTTCAATGTGGTCTGGGAAACCTCCCATATACTATTTCTCAATCAGGATCTAGGAATTCTCTTATCCCTCACCCCCAGACACTGAGGATCAACATAGACAAATTTACCAATAGCATTTCAAATGTCAATAAAAACTTGCATTGTCTAGAATTCAATCCACAGGCCAGGAAGCTTAATCCAGCCCAGTCTGTTCCTAGGGGTTTCCTTCAACGGGTTAAAGCCAATATACCATGGGTGTAAAGCCAAGAAGCCCCGACCCCAAATCCATGGTAAACCCCCGATCTTTTCCAAATCTTCCGGACAGAGGGAATGAAAGCTATACCAAGCGTGGTACACATCTCTTCCTCCTTTAGTTTAGCAAATGCCATCTACCAACGACAACCCATTTCTATAAACTGTTAACAGGGTCAATAAGAACATCGTGACCAAAATTTAGAAGTGGCATCAAGGTGGTGATATCAACTGCAAGTCTACCCCTTCTGTGTCTCGAGCCTCTAGGAATACCGCGTTGTGCAACAACTAGGTGATCGAGGAATTACATGTGCACCACATAAAAAACACTAGTGAGTGCTATTATCCTCTATTCCCTATTCAAGTTTTTCATTTTCTTTTCTAAATTATCCAACATTACTATGATCTATTCGTTATTTCACTTAACAAATCCACCACTTAGTGCTATTATCCTCTATTCCCTATTCAAGTTTTTCAATTTCTTTTCTAGATTATTCATCGCTACTGGTATGATCTATTCGTTATTTCAGTTTCACACTTGTTAACGTAACTGTCGTTTTCATTTTCTTTTCTAGGTTATCCATCAATACTATTATGATCAATTCGTTATTTCAGTTTCACATTGGTTAACGTAACTGTCTTCTATTTAGTTCTGCAAACTGGAGGGGTCGATCAGTACTATTATGATATCTTCCTTATTTCAATTTTCCATTTCTTATCATGACAGTTTTATTTTTCCTAACATAAGATTTTAACATAAAAGATTATGTGTACTGCAAGGGATGATTAGCAGAAAAAATTCGGTTTTCCATTTCTTATCATGACAGTTTTATTTTTCTTAACATAAGATTTTAATAGAAAAAAAATTGTACACTGCAAGGGATGATTAACAGAAAAAAGTATGTGTACAGCAAGAAATGAAATGGCCCCGCCCAGGATTGAACCGGAGAACTTGTGTGTTAGGCAGACGTCCATTTCTTATCATGACAGTTTTATTTTTCCTAACATAGGATTTTAGCATAAAAAATTATGTATACTGCAAGGCATGATTAACAGAAAAATGTCGGTTTTCCATTTCTGATCATGACAGTTTTAGAAAAAAAATTGTACACTGCAAGGGATGATTAACAGAAAAAGGTATGTGTACAGCAAGAAACGAAACCGCCCGGAGAACTTGTGTGTTAGACAGACGTGTACAGCAAAAAAGAAAATGGCGCCGCCCGGACTTGAACCGGAGACCTTCAGTGTGTTAGACTGACGTGATAACCAACTACACCATGGCACCAGATATTCGTCATGACATAATTTTTGGCTTTCCCCCACTTGAATCGAAAACCTAAACCACGGCACGCCCATCGGTATTATTAGGATAGATTCCTTATTTCAGTTTAGCTATTTCTTAAAATTATGATAGTTTAACAGAAAAGTATCATCTATTTCTCCATCTTAACATTTTAAAAGAGATTCTGTTAACCGAGAATACTCATGGCGCCGCCCGGACTTGAACCGGAGACCTTCAGTGTGTTAGACTGACGTGATAACCAACTACACCACGGCACCAGGTGTGCTGCCATTGGCAATCCTATTATATGTTTCATAAATTCGACGTTGAAAAAAGGGGAAAACATTTGGGGCCTCTGAACTTTAACTAGAGACCTTCAGGGTGTAGACTAATGCGATAACCAACTACATGGGGTCAAAAGCGTGGCAGCTTTGATTTTATGAGGCGTTGTCTATAAAGACCATAATTTTGGCTTGACAGCTAAATTTCTTTCAAAAAAATTTAGTTTTAGGAATGTTTTAATAGTTGTTTTAATGGAAATTTAGTGTTTGTATAGTTATTATAATGGTAGAAATGAATTCAGTGTCATTAAAAAATTTGGGCACTGAAGTTTGAAAGCAATAATTTGAATTTTTATTTCTACTTAATTTGTTAAAACAAAATTCATTATTTTCCGGACTAAACTGTGGCCTCCTTAAACGGGCCTTGATGTATACATGTTGCACTGAAAGAAATTGACAGAAGTGAGAAAACTGCTGGAACCGGAGGCCTTCGGTGTTTCCGATAACCAACTACACGCATCTTATATGGAAAGACATGAATCAGAAAACTCCTGGAACCGGAGACCTTCACTGTTTTTAACCAACTATACAACATCACGGCACCATAGGTATAAGACTGCAAGGGAAAGAATGGCACCGCTCAGAATTTAGCTGGAGACCTTCAGTCTGTTAGACTCATGTGATACCAAGCCACACAACAAAACCAAATGTTCAAGTTGTGGCAATTCTGCTTTATGTTCGGATGGTGACCAGCTGGATGACCAAATGTTTAAGATGTGGCAATTTTATTTTACTTTTGCATGGCTAAGACGTTGTCTTTCAATTTTGTCATTAATTAGAATTTAATGAATATTGTTGGATTTCAATATCACCTAACATTTTGATTCAATGATAAGGCGAATTTAGAATCTTATATTTGACACTTCAATGATGATTAAGAATTTATTTTTGTGTGAAGTTTGTAGAAGTCAAGTTTCCTTTTTTGAACTTCATCACAAAGTTCACGGGTGGATTTCCCAAAAGGTTACTTTTAATATATGCTTCCACCAACGAAATCAGATGTCGTAACTAACAGCGATATGTTGAATGAGTACCATCTACAAAATTAGTCTAAGTGCTTAAAAGTCCCTGCAAAATATTCTTTGGAAATAAAAGTTTGAGAAAATGAAACTAATCACACCAATATATGAAGCAAACATATTTGAGATGATGATTAAGAATGGAAAATGCAACAAATTTATTAAATAAAGTGAGAAGGATGGGAATAATTTATTGGTTAATGTTAGGATCACGAAACACTAAGAGAAGTGGTGGTGTCTAGAGATATCATTGTTGAGATCCCACTAGTCACAAGGACCATTAATATGGAGTTTTTTTACCTTCAAATAGGCCACATTAGAGATGAATACCATGGACAAAACAATGGGTTCTCATAACATTGGAGCTCGAAAACCTCTTGTAACTTGACTAAGTCAAGTTTACCCAAACCACTTTAACAATCTCATCTCCCCTTAAACTCGACTCAAGGAGATTGACTTGGTCCCAATCATTTATCAATCATCTCACCTAAGATCTCATGTTTCCCCCCTTCAAACTAGGATACTAGAACACTTGTCATCCTAGTACATATACAAGTGTTTGATTCCACAACTTGATGGCTTCATGCACCACTATGATATGTCTGCTCAAAGTCTCAAGGCCTTACAACAAATTTGTGTTTTTGTGCAACATGTATGCCTGAACAATAGGTCTTTGGGGAACTACACCTACCTTGGACCAAAACCCTTAGGGTGTTCACATACCACTGGTGTTATCACACCACTTTGGCTCTCATCACACGATAGCTCCTTCACTAACCTCAATTAATTAACTCCATCTCCCTTTTCTCATCCATACGGCCACTCCTTCATTACTTCTCTAGCTTTGGCCACCACTTTGGCTCTCATCACACGATAGCTCCTTCACTAACCTCAATTAATTAACTCCATCTCCCTTTTCTCATCCATACGGCCACTCCTTCACTACTTCTCTAGCTTTGTTGAGCCATACTTGACTGAGTTTTCTCGTTACTTGACCTCTCTCTCCTTATATTTCCAATCCATCTTATTTATTTGCATCATTGTTATCATTATGTATCCTCTTCCTAGATTTTCTTGCTAGTTATATTTTTTTATATTGCTCTAATATTCACCAAGCTCTGGTTAACATGTAGCAACTTTAACCATAGCTCTGATATGTCCATTGTGGCTCTAATACCAATTATTTGGATCATGAAACACCGAGAGAAGTGGTGTTGTTTAAAGACATTGTTGTTGGGATCTCACTAGTCACCAGGACCAATTAACATGGAGTTTTATTGTTTTTAAATAGGTCATGTTAGATATGGATAACATGGACAAAACCATGAGTTCATGGAGTTTTATTGTTTTTAAATAGGTCATGTTAGATATGGATAACATGGACAAAACCATGAGTTCTCATAAGCCCTGGAGCTTGAAAACCTCTAATAACTTGACTAAGTCAAGTTTACTTGAACCACTCTCATAGTGAATTAGGCAATACATAATGTTTGAGATCATGATAACAAACAAATAGAAATAAGTACCAAATGCATAATAAAAATCAATTTCCAATTTACCTACATACAAGATAACATTGTGAAATCTATTATATATAAGCTTAATGCATCATTGTTTTCATCATTACACTATTAAAAAAAATAGAAAGAGTAAGAAAAGTTATCGTATGCCTCCTCTTGTTAATGTATATTAATAGATATCCGCATACATTTATGAATGTGATAAGTACAAGAATGTACCAAGAAACCACAAAAACAAAGAAAGGTAAGCCTAACAAGAAGTTGACATATAATGTGTGGTGAGTACCATTGGTTTTAAGTGTTTCTATGGGAGTATGAAGTGACAAAGGGAAATCTAAGGTATCAAAGAACACAAAATATAGGGTAAGTGGGAGTTGGATTGTCAACTAGCTTGGAAATAAAAAGCATGGTAGTCGTTTAAATAAGTTAGCTAAATCAAAGAGAATGTGAGTAAATGATTTGAGATTCAATACGACACATTCTTTGTTGGTCAAATACTTAATAGAAGAAATAAATCATCACATCAACATAAGTGGTCAAATATTAAAAAAAAAAAAATCATACATCGACATAAGGATGTGATATATATAGATATTTGTCCCTCTTTTATGGCCAATATGTATCACTCTTATAATTATGAAATTCATCCCCATCTTCCCCAATTTTCCACCTATGTTAAAGTTTTGAAGCATATAATTATATTTTATATAAATTGTAATAGCCCTGGTGAAAAGTTCATGTAATAAAATTTAATAAAGGCAAAATAAGACCATAGTTAAGGGACACATATTCCAAGCTAAATGTTGAACAAATATAGTGGGCATCACTAGATGTGTTTTTTGCTAAGGAAATTGGCAAAGGCATTAAAAAAAAACAAACAAAAAAACAAAACAAAACATTTTTGGCACATTTATTTATGAAAATAAAGGAAATTATGAGAAAAGTAAGGTGAAAGGTCACAGGTTGCATGTGAGGAAATTGAAGGAAAATAATGAAAAATGAAGAAAATAGAGGCCTCATTAATGAAAAGGCTTATGAGGATCAATTGGTAACCTTTTGTCAATTCAAGTTTTGGAGCTCTCTCATTATTCTCTCTCAATCTCACTCTTGGTCACTTAGAGTTTGCTTGGAGAACTCTAGCTTTGGATCAAGGAAGGAAAAGTAAGCAAAGAGAAAGGAAGGAAGGCAAGGATTAAGCAGCTTCAGTTGGAATACTTGCAGGTAACACATTGCATGTGTGATTTCCTCACTAGTTTTGACATGCATGGCTTTGCATGTTGGTGTATGGTTATCTTGTTGTCAGTGGCATGGTTTTGTTGGGTTATGACAATGGTTTTCATCCTAGCCTTTCCTTTTTCTAGATTTCATGGTATGTTGGGATGTTTATCTTGGTTTTGAGCTTTGGTTTGCTAGATGGATTTCGAAATCTAGGGCAAAGGTGGTCTCAAGGTTCATTCCCAAAGGCCTAGGAATCCCTTGATCAGTTTTGGCAGGATACACAATAAGTGAGAAGTCTCGGTTTAGGGCCTAGTGATCTAAGTTTGGATTGCGGTACAGTCTGAGACACTGATCTCGATTTAGGGCCTAGTGATCCGGGATTGGATAGTGGAAAATCTTAAGAGACAAGGAGACGCAAAATTCCTCAAGGATAGTGATGGATTTCGGATGGCATTCCAAGTTCGATTCAGTTGTGATTAGAACAATGGTTTTTTAGAATTTATCTACAAATCAAATAGCTCCGATACCATGTAGAAATTTCACCTGTAGAAGAAACCGATATATGCAATGTCCTAAAGCATAATACTTGTTCTACTTCTACAAAACATTAAGTGGAAGCATAATCGAATTCATGAGCAACATCAAGTAGAAACATGCATAACTGATCAAGAGAAGTAATCACGCATAACACAAGATATATCCAGGGGAAAGCACCAGCATAAAACCCCAACCATGTATTATCAATCAAGTGGAAATCCTCTTTACAATAAAAAAAGAATTAGCTCTCAAGCTATTCAGTTCTCAATGAACTATGAAGATATGTCTTATGAACCACCCAAGCCCTGTTTATATAGGCTTTCCCTATGATCCTTACATAGTTTGCTTAGGAAATAATAGCAAAAGCATATGCTATTAATTCCAACATACCAAAAACAACCAATGGTC
>APFE030021690.1:125552-154650 GCA_000404065.3 Pinus taeda
TCCAAGGACTTCATAGCCATCTCACAGTAGTCTACCTTGGTCCTGTGAGTGAAAAACCAATCCATACCCAAAATCATATCATAGGAACCCAATGGAAGCACATTTAGATGTGTTGATGTAGGCATACCATTCATCTCAAATGCACAAGCTTACCTTCCATCTAAATAATGGATGCCTAATTATTTGTCTTCTTGTTATCAAGTGTTGCATAGATCCCAAGAATGCCCTGACCAACTTGCCCAACTATTTGCACCTCTTAGGCACTGTAGATCTGAGATCTGCCACCCTGGTACAATGGACAATCCTTCTTGCGATGGTCTTTCCCAGAAATCCAACACTACAACGGTTCTTTGCCACTACCTTTATTCTACTACACTCCAGGTTAAGGTCCATGTCCCTTCTCAGTTACATTAAACTTCTTGTATGGAGCCACATTGTATTTCTTACCTACATCTTGAGGTCTTTCCCGCTTCAGAGGCCATTTTAATCTGGCCTTCTCATTCCCTTTCTAATCACGTGCAGGTTCATACTTATGCTTCGACTACTCATAACAATGCTTTAATTTCTCAGTGACTTCTTCGAATGACCGAGGCTCATCATACTCAATCTAATCCTTGAATGTTAATGGCAGTTCACTGATGAACCTTTGGACCTTCGTCTTCTCATCCTTGACGTAAGGCACATACCTTAGCAACTCCAGAAAATTCGTCTTGTACTCTTCATTTGTCATAGAACCCATCTTCAGTGCATAGAATTCCCTACCCTTTCCATCATAATATCTCTTAGACAAGTACTTCTTCCTGAATAGTCTTTTAAACTCATGCCAGCTCCATGCTTCTACCTTAATTCCTTTGACATGCTTCACATCTTCCCACCAGAGATTTGTTTTCCCTTTGATACTAAAAATAGCTATCATGGCTTTCATATTCTTTGTATAGTCATGCAATTCAAAGAACTTCTTCATCCCAAGCAACCATGCTTCTACATCTTCTAGTTTCTTCAGCTCTCCGTCAAAGGTAAGAGGCTTGGATTTCTTGAAATCACCTGGAAAATACTACTTCTCACTCCTACTTTAAGGATGATGGTAGTGATTACCATGATATCTCTCTAAACCAGAACTAGAATAGAACCCATAACCACTACTTCTCTTGTCGAGTGTATCCATCCATCTACCCCCTCTAATTGTGTCATCCTTCTCTAACCTATGCCCTGATCCATACCTACTAGCATATTCCCCATTAGTCCTTTCCTCTTGTCCACAATTGATTCTTAGTTGTCCCTGTCTCTGCAAATCTGATACGCTCTAAAGGATAACTACATTAAGCTCTGCTTGCTTTTCCTAAGCTTTGGAAAGTCTTTCCTGTGACTGAATTATCCTGTCATTATCTTCCTTGAAACTTCTGATTTCTTCCCTCAATCTTCTCAGTGTATATGCTATGTTAGGAGAGTACTCATCTCTTTATTGCTCAATTGATCTATATGGAGAGTCACGTGAACTGTAATCCACCATCTTGCTTGTCATCTCTGATCTTCTTCTTCCTACAAACATACCATGTTAGATAAACCAAATATAAACATAATCAAAATCATACCTTAGTGAAGTTCAGGGGAGGCTATCTTGTCTGCACAAATCAGTCCATATTAGCACGATATACATGTAAATACACATCATGACACTAACACATCAACATATCAACATCATGCATGATAACTCAAATTGTAACACCGACTGTATACATAACAACCATAACCACTGCAATGCATGCATATGACTAACATGCATGCATAAGAATCACATCCCACCCATCCAGTCCAAGTGTTTGAACCTGGGAGCTCTAATACCAATCTGTAACCCCCCAACTCACATTTACCATCTTTTACAATCCCTTCAGGTAAATGTGAAGTTGAGTGCTATTATGACATGATCCGACCTCCAAGTTCCAGTTATGGAAGTGGGGGCGACAAACCAACAGCTTTACTAACATTCGTCAGAGACCATAGACCACTCAAAAGGCTGCAATCCACCCCAAGTAGTCAATCCCTAAGCTGAAACCCTTTTTCACTGACCTAACACCCCAATTGCACACACAAAAATGTAAGAGTGTGGTTATAGGCCTCCAACACCATGCATAGGCTTGCTTCCATGAAGTTATGACCTAATTTCCCTTGTTTTGTGCCAATAGTCTCGAGATATAAGCTACTTTTCCAGGCTAGCCTCCAGACCACTGTCCAGAACTTCCTGTAACTTTCCAAAATCATATTTAGCATAAAAACAATGCTAAACATTCAAATTTGAATCAAGAATTTGACCTAGAATGCCTAGAATGCCTAGAATGCACTAGACATTTCATCAAACATACGGTAAACATGCGAGTTACAAGTCATGAATGCATATCTGATCTTAAATATTTGAACTTCATCTAAGAATCAGCAAGAAGGTATAATTCACTCTCAAGTAGTTGCAACAACACTAGTTACCCATGCATTCATCGACCATTCAAATACTTATCAAATCATGAACAAGAGCTATAACTAGAGCACACCATAGAGCCATGCTTATAACCAACATATAACCAGAATATTAACCATGATAAAATAACTGTCAAATCAATATAATAACAAGTATAAGTGCTCATAAATCACAATGGGAAAATAACTCTATTAACATATGCAAAAGCCAACCGAGTCAGGGACTTCCATGTACCATCCGACCATAGGTTGGGTTGAACCAAATCTTTCTTTCAACCAATCACCCCCATGCCATATTCCAAACATGAATGTGGGATCTCATGGGATAAAATAATACATAATCAACCAGGACTCTAGAGGTTAAACCACCTCCACCCCCAAGCTACTGTGATCTCACCTAAACTAGTCCCGAGATCACAAAACAAAACCAAGCTTCGATGCCTCAAAATTTATTCACCATACCTTGAGGAATTTTCCTATCTCCACCCACCTATCGAGGGATTCCAAGAGAAAACCATCTCCACCCCCAGCCTTTGGGAATTTTCTTGAGACCACCTCACTTGATTCCAAAACCTTCCAACAATCCAAAGCTCAATCGAGAATAAATCCCTTCACACCATGTTTATCTAGGAGATGGCAAGGCAAGGTTGAAACCACTACCAAACCAAGAAAAACCCATGACAATGACAATAAATGAACCGAATACACAAATGAATGTACCATCCATTCACACCTCAACTAATAAATCACACATGCAAGTTGCTACCTGCAAAATCCTCTTATTGAAGTTGTTGATCCAACCTTCTCCTTGCTTTCCGTCACTATAACAACCCTGGTGAAAGTTCCATGTAAAATATATATAAATACCACGGATCATGGGACACGTATTCCGAGCTGAATGGTGGACAGGACATCCTAGTGGGTGTACATTTGGTTGTTTGTGGTTAAGGAAATTGGCAAAGGTGATGGCTAAGGCATTAAAGAAGCCAAAAGGTATTTTGGCACATTTATTTAGGAAAATAATGGAAATTAGGAGAAAAAGGAGGTGAAAGGTCACACATTGCATGTGAGGAAAATGAAGGAAAATAATGGAAAATGAAGAAAATAGAGGCCTCATTCATAAAAAGGCTTCTGAGGATCGGTTGGAAAGCTTCTTCCTTTCAGTGTGAATCTTTTGTTAGTTCAATTTTGGGAGCTCTCTCATTATTCTCTCTCTCTCATACTCTTGGATACTTAGATTTTTCTTGGAGCACTCTTGGAGGGTGTGGCATACTTGATTCTTGGAGAAAGAAAGCAAAGGAAGAGCAAGAAAGCGCAAGAAGGCATCGGCATCAAAAGCTACATCATATTTTCTTGCAGCTACCGAGTTGCATGTATGATTTCTTCACTATTTTCGCATGCATGGCACATGCATGTGGTTTCTTGGTTGTGATCTGTCATTGGCATGGAGGATTTCTTGGATCGACAGTGGATTGCCTAGCCTTGCCATTTCCTGGATAGCCATGGTGATTGTGGGTTTACTTTCATTGTTTTGTTTTGGTTAGTTCTCATGTTTCCTTAGCTTGGGTTGAGTTATTAGTCCTGGAAGCCTTGGTTGAACAAATGCTCTAGAAGCCCTATAACAACTTGGGTTGACTTACTAGTCTTGGAAGCCCTGGTTGGACAAACGCTCTAGAAGCCCTTGGTGGGTTGAGTTACTAGTCCTAGAAGCCTTGGTTGGACAAACGCTCTGGAAGCCCTATATAAGCTATGGGTTGAGTTACTAGTTCTGAAAGCATTGGTTGGAAAAATGCTCTGGAAGCCCTAAAAGGCTTGGATGGAGACCAATCTAATGATAGTTTTCCTTTGGTGATGTTTGACCGTGAGGTGGAACCACTGTTTGATGGGTTGAGGTGGGTGGCCTCTTGAAGCCCTGAATGAGTTTTGATTGATGTGTTCTCTAAGATCCCACATTCATGCATGGAATATGGCATGGGGGTGATTGGCTGAACAGAGACTTGGCTCAGCTAATCTATGGTCGGGTGGAACATGGTAGTCCCATCACTGGTTGGTTTATTGCATTTATTAATGAAAAATTCATTCCCTTGATTTTCATGTGAAAATGTATTGATGTGTATATAGATTTTGATGCCTGATATGTTTATTGTATTTTTGTTCCTACTATGTTTTTTATATGCACATTTACCCTGGAAGGTGTTACAGAGTGGTATCAGAGCATGGTTCAAACACGTAGATTGGATGGGCTCTATCATAGGTGAAATGAAGAACAAAGGCTAAATTTTAGACCTTTCTGTCATATATATTATAACTTTTCTTTTGTGGCATATTAGAAGTTGAAAATTTGTCCATATTGAAGGTAAATCCCACTGATAATGTGGTAAAAATTTCAGATATTGGTTCACAATAATTTAGGAATTATGATCTAAGGAAGATGACCTTCCTTAATGCACCTTTAAACAGGTCATGTTGGAATTTCTGCAATAACTCATCTTTTGTAGGCTTTCAGAAGCTGAAAAATTGTCCACATTGAGGGTACATACCACTTATTATGTGGTAGAAATTTTAGATATTGGGTCGCAATATTTTAGGAGATATGAGTAGAGGGAGTCAAGCCTTCTGAATGCTCCTAAAGTCAGGCCTCAAATAGATCACACTGACATTTTTTGTTATAAATTTTCTTATGGGAACTCTCAGGAGCTGAAATTTTTTCCACAATGAGGTAAATACCACTGATATTGTGATAATTAGACATTTATTGGTTATATTTTAGGAGGTATGACAATGGAAGTCAAGCTTTCTAGATACTCCTAGGATTGTGCACCAAATAGGATTGTGTTTGTATTTTTGTTATAACTTTTCATCTATGAAATATCAGAAGTTGAAACTTGAACCATAGTGAGGGAAAATACCACTGATCATATGGTTCAGTTTCCATAACTTTTACTACTACATTTTAGGATATATGCATTGAATCATTCACTATATTAGTTTGCATGCAAAGTGTTTGATGAAATGTTTAAATAGTTCATCTAGAAATTTCACCTGTAGAACAAACCGATATATGCAATGTCCTAAAGCATAATACTTGTTCTACTTCTACAAAACATTAAGCGGAAGCATAATCGAATTCATGAGCAACATCAAGTAGAAACATGCATAATTGGTCAAGAGAAATAATCACACATAACACAAGATATATCCAGGGGGAAGCACCAGCATAAAACCCCAACCATGTATTATCAATCAAGTGGAAATCCTCTTCACAATACAAAAAGAATTAGCTCTCAAGCTATTCAGTTCTCAATGAACTATGAAGATATGAAGATATGTCTCATGAACCACCCAAGCCTTGTTTATATAGGCTTTCCCTATGGTCCTTACGTAGTTTGCTGAGGAAATAATAGCAAAGCATATGCTATTAATTCCAACATACCAAAATAGCCAATGGTCCAACTACATATTCCTTGAGAACACTAGTTCCTCAACCATGCAAAAACTACTTACTAGAAATAGTTAAGAATTTGATAGTACATTGTCCCACATCTGATCTCAACTAGGTCTCTGACAGAACTGACATGCAACAATTAATCATGAGTGAATCCTCAGTTATCTAAAATAATAGTTGTCACATGCATGCAAGAATTAACAAACTATATTTTATTACCTTAACAACTTGTTAAAATAATCTAACTGGACTTGACTAGTTAGAACTAAGTCAATTGATTCTCTCATTATAAAACTCATGTTTATTCCGTCAATCAGTGGAGGAAACTCAAGTAAATGCTCACAAAAGACTTCAAGTTTGTTTTTCCTTAACTAATTAACTCAACTGAATTAACTAATTAATATTTACAACTGCTATTAAGACCAAAATTAATTTTACTTCCTATAGATAGACTAGGGACTGCTATAAATAGGAAGGGACCCATAAATGTTATTTTTAGAAGTTTCTATTTTTAGTCATTTCACCTCTCACCCAAGGTGGCCAATGACTCACTGGCCAAACTGCTATTTTTAGACATGCTATTTTCAGTATATCTATTTTTAGCACTTTCTAAATTTAGCATTTCTTGTTGCACATTTTTCAACAGATTTTGGTGTGATCACGATTTGGTGAGGGTGAAAGTGGTTTAACCTTTGCACTCCCTTGGTTTTTTTTGGATTGGTTTACCCATGAGATCCCACATTCATGCTTGGAATATGGCACGGGGGTGACTAGCTGAAAGAAAGATTTGGTTTAGCCATGTCTATGGTCGAGTGGTACGTGGAAGTCCTGAACGTTATCAGATTTATCTATGATTAATGAAATCTATTTTCTCTTGCTTTTGCACTTGTTTATATGAGGATTTAATGGTTGTTAAATCTCTTTTATTTGCATGGCCTTATGGTGATTATAAACTTGGTTAATTGACTCGTTCATGTCATGGTTATCTCATGTGTTTACTTGTAATTGTTAAATTGATGGATGCAAGACCTAATCGATGTTATAACAGTTCAATGGAGAAGGTGGTGATCCTTCTTGTCATGTTTCATAAGTGTTTTTCGTCATTCATACTCTGCCTTGTATCCTAAACCTGTAGGTTGCATTGATGCCAAGTGTTTGACAAAATGTCAGTCCAAGTTGGGGATGGTCATGCCTAGTCCTGAGGTTGATTTTTCGTTTAGTAGTCTTTTCATCATGTCTTTTATGGATTCTAAAAGTTATAACACATTATGGGCAATGGCTGGAATTCTAGGCTAGAAAAGTGCCTTGAGTTACATGGACACTGGCACATGTTTGCTGAGAAAAGTCCTTGGATGTTGCCTTGCAGGCCTGTGAGAGCATCCAGAGGTCCCTGGACGTTGGCATGCCTATAGCATGAGAGCGTCCAGAGGTAAAGGGGCATAAAAGATCATTGGGACCTAGGGGCAGGATGTCTAAGTGGCTGAGATGTCTCTTGGGGTTGTTGTTGTTGATGTGTCAGGTCAAGTTGATGTGTTCCGTCGATTCCATTTCCTTAAGTTCACCAAGGAGGTTGAATCCTTTATAGTTTCCTCTCTCATCACATGTTTAGCCTGGTGGGCCAGTTATTTGGGTAGATGTGGGATGAGGGTGGTTACATATTGGTATTAGAGCGTGGTTGTGCTCTCCTTGGGTGAATGTGATTGTCATGCATTCATGTCGATTGCACATGTGTTAGTCATCCTTGAATGTTTTTTACATATGCATGGTGTTGTTCATGGTCGTAGTGATGTTGCCATGGGGATAAGGATATCGTTGTGTGAAGTATGTTGTCATGAGTGTATGATTGGTTACATGTTGTTATATGTTGCTTACATGTGTCATTTTGTATGCTTGGTTACATTACCATATTTTTGGTTACAATCTTTCATACTTGGTTACATGTACCATTCTTGTAGGTTTGTTTACAAGTATCATCGTTCATGCTTGATTATATGTGTTCATACTTGTGTGTAGTCAATTACACATTAATTATACATGTTAATGTTTTCATGTGGTCAAGTATACATTCGTGTTATGGTTGTGGTTGTCATGCATGTAGTCATGATATGTGTGTATTTGATATGGTCATGCATTGATGCTTGGACTTTAGTTAGACTAACGGTTATATGGTTATGCGCTTGTGTATCGTATGTCTATATGTTGTTATGATTATGTTATACATGTATCACACTGATTTGATGATCTTGCAGATGGGATATCATCCCCGAACTAGCTCAGGTACATTGGTTTATTATGATTTGGTTTAGCTAGCATAGTATGCCTTGCAGGAAAGAGATAAAATGGTTGGCAAGATGGTAGACTACAAAGACTCTCCTTATGAATCGAATGAGCAGCATGGTGTTGGGCTCTCTTCTAATTTCACAGATACATTGAGAAGCTTGAAGGAAGAAATGAGTTGTAAGGCGGACAATAACAAAATCATGCAAGCACAAGAGAAACCAGCATAGGTTAATGCAATACTACTTCAAAGTTTGTCAGAATTGTAGCAACAAGGACCATTTCGGATCAACCATGAGAAGGTGGATAGAACTAATGGTGCATATGGCAACAGGTCTTATGGTGGTCACAGGTTGGACAGAGATGGAAGGTTGTTGGACACTCTGGATAGGAGAGGTGATGGACACATGTATTATTCCAGTTCTGGCTCTGATAGACATCATGATTGTCATTATTATCATCCTTACAAGAGGATTGATAAGGAATACTTATCGGATGAGTTTAAGAAAGAAAAGACACCTACCTTTGATGGAGAGATGAAGAAATCACAAAATGTAGAGGTATGGTTGCTTGGCATGGGGAAATTCTTCAGATTTCATGACTATTCAAAAAACATGAAAGAAAAGATAGCCACTTTCAGCCTTAAAGGTAAGATGTGAAGAATGTTAAAGGCATACATGAGGAGGATTTGACTTGGCATGAGTTTGAGAGGCTCTTCAAGAAGAAGCATTTCTCAGAAAGATACTTTGATGACAAAGCTAAGGAGTTTTATGAGTTGCGGATTGGTTCCATGACAGATGATGAGTATACTAGCAGGTTCTTAGAGTTGTTGAGATATGTGCCTTACCTCAAGGAGGAGAAGGCCAAGGTTCATAGATTCATCAATGGTCTGCCAGTAGCATACAGAGACCGGATTGAGTTCGATGAGCCTAGATTGTTGGAGGAGGCCATTCGAAAGTTGAAACATTATTATGAGTAGTTGAAGTGCAAATTTGAGGCTAAGCATGACATGAAAATAAATGATAAAGCTAAAGGAAAATGGCCACCAAAGCAAGGAAGGCCTCAAGGTGCAAGTGAGAAAGAAAATGTAGTTCCTTACAAGAGTTTCAATACAACTGAGAAAGGACATGGAGGGAAGCAGGGTAGAGGCGGTGGTAGGGAACCATTGTAGTGTTCGATATGGGGTAAGGATCATTGTAAGAGGGATTGTACGCAGTATCAAAGTGGTGGTAGACCCCATATCTACAGTGCTTAGGAGGCGCATATAGTTGGTGATGTAGGAAATATCATTCCTCATATCTATGCAGTTGTGGACAACAGGCAGGTGGATCATCATGCATATATCATTGAGATGGACAATAAGCTTTGTGATCAATTTTTTTCTATTTTGATTGATCCTGGATCTAACTATAGTTATATCAATCCTAACCTGGTGGATAAGTGTGGTTTGAGAAAAAAAAAAGTTCATGCAAAATCTTAGTTGGTGCAGTTAGCTATAGGTACAAAGAAGAGAGTTCACCATTGGGTGAGAGCTTGTGCATTTGAGTTAAATGGTATGCCTATAGTAGCACATTTGAATGTACTGCCATTGGGTTTGTATGGTATGCTTTTGGGTATGGATTGGTTCTACCTTCACACGACCAAAGTGGATTGCTTTGACAAGGCCATTGAGTGTGTAGATGATAGTGGGGAAAACAGAACTTTGCAGGGGAAGAAGAAACCTACATCAATGAGGATGGTTATCATTATGCAGGTTAAGCGTAGATGCAGAAAGGTTGTATGATGTTTGCAGTGCATGTTTCTAGTGATAAAGGTAAGGAAGTTGGGGATGTATATGTTTTGAGCAGATACCCAGTTCAACAATAGTTTTAGGATGTATTTCCTTAGGACATTATAGAGTTGTCACCTCACATGGAGGTAGACTTTTCTATTGAGTTGGTGTTAGGGGCAGCTACAACATCAAAGGCACCTTACCGAATGAGCACACCTGAGTTGGAGAGTTGAATTTGTTGTTAAAGGAGATGATTGAATAGGGATACATTAGGCCAAGTGTATCACCTTGGGGTGCACCAATGTTGTTCTTAAAGAAGAAATATGCTACTCTCAGATTGTATATTGACTACAGACAACTAAACAAGGTAACTATCAAGAATAGGTACCCATTGCTGAGGATCAATGATTTGTTTGATCAGTTGAAGGGAGCTACAGTGTTCTCTAAGATCGACTTGAGATTGGGATACCATTAGGTATGAATCAAGGAAGAGGATATCTTAAAGACCGTGTTCAGGACCAAGTATGAACACTATGAGTTTGTTGTAGTTCCATTCAGTTTGACTAATGCTACAACTACATTTATGTGTTTGATGAATAGTGTGGTATGTCCTTATCTGGACAAGTTTGTTATTGTATTCATTGATGACATACTGGTATATTCTAAAAATGAGGAAGAACATGCCGAGCATTTAGCATCAGTGTTGAGATTGCTAAGAGAGCATCAGTTGTATGTTAAGCTTAGCAAGTGCAACTTCTTTTAGATGGAGATGCATTACTTGGGACATATCATTTCCAAGGAAGGCATAGTTGTAGATCCAAAAAAGATAAGGGCCATCATGGAGTGGGAAGCTCCTAAGAATGTTGATGAGGTGTGATCATTTATGGGATTGGCAAGCTACTACATGAGGTTCATCAAGAAATTCTCACGCATCGCATATCCTATCACATAATTGCAGAGCAAAGGTAAGAAGTTAAAATGGACAAAAGAATGTGCAGCTAGTTTTGAACAACTCAAGCAGTTGTTGACACATGCACAAGTACTAAAGATTGCATATCCGGACAAGGAGTTTGTAATGTGTACAGATGCTTGCAAAAGAGGATTTGGTGGAGTTCTCATGCAAGAATGACAGGTACTGTGCTATGAGTCATGGAAAATGAATGAGAATGAGAAGAACTATCTAAGACATGATCTTGAGCTAGCAGCGATCATACGTGCATTTAAGATGTGGAGGCACTATCTTCTTGGCAGGAGGTTAGTACTAATGAGTGACCACGGTAAGTTGAGGTATTTGTTTGACCAGCTAAATATGAATGTCAGACAAGATAGATGGTTGGCCACCCTCAGTGAGTTCAACTTCGAGATTAGATACATCAAAGGGAAGGAGAACCGAGTTGCAGATGCTCTTAGTAGGAAGGTACAAGTAAATCATATAGCAACTATGAGCTCTTATGGGATAGAGTTACACAATAGGATCTTGCATGTAGGAAAACGAGATGAAAAGTACATGAAGATCATGCATAGGTTACAATAGAGTGCATGTACAAGTACATGTGTAGGTACAGGTACAAGTGAAGGTGTGGATGCAAGTATAGGTACAGGGGATCAGGATGCAAACTATCATCTCATAGCGGATGGATTAGTTATATTTAGAGACAGGATCTATGTTTGAATTGCAGTGAGCTCGAGAATCTTATCCTGAGGGAATTTTGCATCAAGCCATACTTGGGTCACCCAGCATATCAGAAGACATTGATGGCAGTGAAGAATTTCTACTATTGGTTGAATCTAAAGAAGGAAGTGGTAAAGTTTGTCGCTAGATGTTTAGGTTGTCAAAAGGTAAAGGCAGAATGTAAGCATCCAAGTGGTTTACTATAGCCTATTGTGATTTTGGAATGGAAATGGGAGGTCATTTCCATGGATTTCGTTACAGGTCTTTCGAGGACAGTGAGACACAATGACTCTATTATGGTCGTGGTCGACAGGTTGAGTAAGGTAGCTCACTTCATTCCAGTAAAGACTACATATTCAGCGAGTGATGTAGCACATGTTTTCATCAAAGAGATAGTGAGATGACATGGTTTTCTGAAGAATATTGTGTTGGACAGGGATGAAGAGTTCACTTCCAAGTTCTAGAAGGAGCTATTTGCAGGTTTCGGTACAAAGTTGGCCTTCAATACAACTTATCACCCATAGACAAATGGACAAACAAAGAGGGTCAACAAGATCTTGGAGGATATGTTGAGGATGTGTGTGATCCACCAACAGAGTAGATGGGAGGAGTATCTTCCATTGGTTGAGTTCGCATACAACAATCGTTATCAGGATTCATTGAGGATGAGTCCTTTCGAGGCATCGTATGGATAGAGTTTTAATACTCCCATCAATTGGAGTGATCCAGTGAACAGGGTACTTATTGGACCGAATATGTTGGCATACATGGAACAAGAAATGCAGGTTATAAAGAATAATCTAAAGGTGGCACAAGATAGATAGAAGATTTATGCGTATCAGCATAGGTGTTCAAGGAGTTTCAGGTTGGGGAGCATGTGTATTTTCACATCAAGCCCAAGAAGAGCTCTTTGAGGATTGGATCATGTGCCAAGTTGGCACCATGGTATTGCGGGTCTTTTGAGATCCTTGGGAGGATTGGACTAGTGGTCTATCGACTTGCACTACCTCCAATAGTGAAATTCCATGATGTTTTCCATATTTCATTCCTTAAGAGGTATATAAAGGTTGTTGATCATGTTATTGATTGGTATGTATTGTAGGTGGAGCAAGAAGGAGAGTTCCAGCCGGAGCCTCAATGCATATTGCAACGAAGGCATCTCATGCTCAAGAACAGAGCCATAAAGCAAGTTAAAGTGCAGTGGAATCACTTTGGGCCTGGAGATGCTACATGGGAGATGGCGGATCAGATGTGGGCCCTATATCCTTCATTGTTTGCCGGTTGACGCAAAGCGGTTTTGGTTTGATGTTGGTATATGTTTGGCATATGTTTTGCTGATGTTTTGGTATATGTATATATGTATATGGATGTAAATACCGCCATGAGCTAAGTTATAAAGCTCCAATAAGTGGTATGGTTGTTATGTCATGTTGTCATGATGTCATGATGTTTTTCTTTTGAGTAGGTCTTTCACTATAAATATTGTAACAAGCTAAGTTATAAAGCTCCATGGGCAATATGTTTTCTTTTCAGCAGTTTTGTTGAGGTCTTGGTGTGGTTTAACACTGAGGATGGTGTTCCCCAAGGGGGGGGGGGGGGGTTCTGTAACAACCCTGGTGAAAAGTTCATGTAATAAACATTAATAAAGGAAAAATAAGACCACGATTAAGGGACATGTATTCCAAGATGAAGTTGGGAAAAGATATCCCAGTGAGAATCACTGGATGTGTTTTTCGCTAAGGAAATTGTCAAAGGCTAAGGAAAAGGCATTAAAAGGAAAAAAGACATTTTTGGCACATTTATTTATGAAAATAAAGGAAATTAGGAGAAAAGTAAGATGAAAGGTCAGAGGTTGCATGTGAGGAGGAAAATGAAGGAAAATGAAGGAAAATAATGGAAAATGAAGAAAATATAGGCTTCATTAATAAAAAGGCTTATCAAGATCAATTGGTAACCTTTTGTCAGTTCACATTTTGGAGCTCTCTCATTATTCTCTCTCTCTCACTCTTGGTCACTTAGAGTTTTCTTGGAGCACTCTAGCTTTGGATCAAGGAAAAGCAAGGAAAGGGAAATGAAGGAAAGCAAGGATCAAGGAATGAAGACTAGGATCATGAAGCTTCAGCTGGAATACTTGTAGGTAACACCTTGCATCTGTGATTTCCTCACTAGTTTTGACATGCATGGCTTTGCATGTTGATGTATGGTTCTCTTGTTGTCGGTGGCCTGGTTTTTTCGGGATATGATAGTGGTTTTCAACCTAACCTTTCCTTTTTCTGGATGCCATGGTATGTTTGGATGTTTATCTCGGTTTTGATTTTTGGTTTACCAGATATATTTCAGAATCTGGGGCGGAATGGTCTCAGGTTCATTCCCAAAGGTCTAGGAATACCTTGATTTATTTTTCCAGAATATACGGTAAAGCCTGAGGGAGAAGTCTCAGTTTAGAGCCTAGTGAACCAGGTTTGGATTGTGGTAAAGCCTAAGAGATTGGTCTCGGTTTATGGCCTGGTAATCCCAGATTGGATTGTGGTAAAGCCTAAGAGACAAGGAGATGGAAAATTCCTCAAGGATAGTGATGGATTATGGATGGCATTCCAAGTTCAGTTTGGTTGTGATCAGAGCACCAGTTTTGGTGTGATCACAGTTTGGTGAGGGTGGATGAGGTTTAACCTCTGGATTCCCTTGATTGTTTTTGGATTGGTTTACCCATGAGATCCCACATTCATGCTTGGAATATGGAACAGGGATGACTAGCTGAAAGAAATTTTTGGTTCAGCCATGTCTACAATCGGGTAGCACATGGAAGTCCCGAACCTGGTCGTATTTGCCTATGATTAACGAAAGCTAAGTTCTCTTGCTTTTGCACTTGTTTATATGTGGATTTAATGGATGTTATATCTCTTTTGTTTACATGGTTTTATGCTGGCTATAAGCTTGGTTAATTGATTGGTTCATGTCACGGTTATCTCATGTCTTTACTTGTAATTGTTAAATTGATGGATGCAAGACCTAATTGATGTTATAACAATTCAATGGATAAGGTGGTGATCCTTATTGTCATGTTTCATAAGTGTTTTCAGTCATTCATGCTTTCTCTTGTATCCTAGACCTATAGGTTGCATTGATGCCAAGTGTTTGACGAAATGTCAGTCCCAGTTGGGGATGGTCAAGCCTGGTCTTGAGGTTGGTTTTTGGTTTAGTAGTCTTGTCATCATGTCTTTGATGGATTCTAAAAGTTATAACAAGTTCTGGGGAGTGGCCGGAATTCTGGGCTAGAAAAGTGCCTTGAATTCCACAAACGCTAGCACAAGTCTGCTGGGAAAAGTTCCTGGACATTGGCTTGCATGTCTGTGAGAGCATCCAGAGGTGCCTGGACACTGGCATTCCTATAGCATGAGAGCGTCCAGAGGTCAAGAGGCATAAAATATCATTGGGACCCAAGGGCAGGATGTCTAAGTGGTTGAGATGTCTCTTAGGGTTGGTGTTGATGATGTGTAAGGTCAAGTTGATGTGTTTCGTCAATTCCATTTCCTTAAGGTCACCAAAGAGTTTGAATCCATTAAAGTGGCCTCTCTCATCGCATGTTTACCCTGGTTGGTTGGTTACTTGGGTAGATGTGGAGGAGGGTGGTTATAGTCAACTTACAGGGAAAAAAAAAAAAAAAAGGGGTAACTTTCCAAAAAAGCATGTTAACCTTTTTTATATTTGTATTTGTTAATAAGTTTTGAGATTTTCTTGAATCTTTCTCACTTATTAAAGAAGGATTGGCTTGGAAAGTGGGGGTGATAGATAAAATCAGAGAGGATCCATGTTTTGATGTTGGGAAAGGGTACCAACATTCATAGGTGTTGGTTTCCTTTATAAATGATAAGGGGGTCATTACTCACAATCAAGTCTCTGACCTGCTTTCTACGAATATTTGGCAATAAGGTTGGGCCTCAGAAGGGAAGCTAGGCATTCTGGATGCCTTCCCCAATAGTTGGAATGACTATATCACTAAGCTTTGGTTCTCTCATATTAGGCTAACAAAAAATAAGGATGATCTTCATTTGAATTTCTCTTCTTTTGTGGATTATACTCCCAAATTAGGATATCTCCGCCTCATCTCTTATCATATTAGGGGATAATAGGTCTAGTGGTGGAAATACCTTTGGAAACTCATGAGTTCAGAAAATCTCATCTTTTCATGTGGTGTCTAATAAAGAATAAAGTACCTACTTGGGATAATATCAGAAAGAGACACCTTGAGGGGCCTAGTTAGTGTACCCTATGCAAGAATAATGAATAATTTGTGATGCACCTATTTATACATTGTTATTTTTTGAAAGTGGTATGCGCTCAATCAACTGGGATTAAGAAGACGTTGGCAGAGGGATTCTTTTGTTATCATTTGTGAAGCTTGGGCTCAAGACAAGACTATCAAAGCTTGTGGTTCAATTACCCTCTTTATCTATTGGGGATTATGGATAACAAGGAACAATGCTATCTTTTAGGAAAAATCCACAACTCCAAATAAAAGTGCAGCTAATGTGATAGTTATTTTCTCCCTTTTACCACAATCAACAAAACCTCAAGACCTTCCATTTTCAAGGGAAGAATCCATTGACTTCTCTCAGCCCAGGGCTTTCTTTGATGGGGCATGACAGGGCCCTGGTAGTACCTGTGGAGGTGGGGTTGTACTTTATCTCTCACAAAACCATTTTTTTGCACTATCTATGGGCCTAGGAGTGGGCATAAACAATTATGCAAAGTTGATGGGTTTAAAGCTTCTAATGCTTTTCTCCATTGAACAGTGATGCAAATCTATACAAATGTTTGGGGACTCTATGAATGTTATCAATTGGTTCAATGGAACACAAAGATGCTTAAGTTCACATTTAATGGTGTTAGCGGAAGAAATTTTGTGAACCAATATTTCTTATGAGGTATGCTCATGTTGCCATGTATACAAGAACAAAAACATGCAGGTGGACTCATTATCTAAGGAGGGTCTCCGAATGGATTATGGGAAATGGCTTATAAAAGAAAATCGAGAAGGAATCCAATATGAGTTCTATCACTGACCCTTCACGGAAGGGGGTCCACTAATTTAATCACATTTTGCAGTCAGAATCTATTTTTTGATGCAACTTTTTTGTATGTATTGGCAGGTGTCGAAACTCATTCTCAAGATGAAGTTTGACGCATCCAAGGAAGGAGTAAAAGATTTCATATTTTTGAATTATGTAAGGGTTGAAGAGAACAAAGGAAAGTTTATTTTCCTATGTATAAAAACAATCATATGTTGATACATACATATTTTGAATCTCAAACAAGAGGGCCTATTTACTCCTACAACAACGCATTTGAATACATCTACATAATGCAATTTACATGCTTATAAATGAAAATTACAACTTTTTTCCAAGGGAAAAAAGAGTTGTGATATTTTCTATCAATTAAACAATAATTTTATCTTTAATATGTAATACTTGTATATGTAAGAAGTTTAAGTCTCTCATATATTCCTTCTTTTTATTCAAATTTTCAATCCATAGTTTATATAATACATGTTGTAGATAGCATCTTGATGAATGCATATTGTGTGATATATGATTATTTAGATTGACTTGTTGTTGAATAGACTAATTAACTCTAAACAATATTGTCTATCAATAACTAAAAACTATTAATATATTAGTTAGCACCAATGATATAACAAATTAAATAATTATCCTTTTAACTCTCTTCAACTAACTTCTCATATATATAACATAACATAGTAAAATAAACTAACTTCTCATATATATAACATAACATAGTAAAATAATATTGTAATGATTAGAAAGAGATTGTTGGACATTTTTGCTATATATCATTTAGTTTCTCTTTATTCTACTAATTATTATCGATATAAATGGTGTTTTTATTTTTTATAAAGCCTTTATTCTCGTTTATGAATTTTATCATATTTTTATCTAAATTTAGAGTACAGCTAATACATGAATGTATAGAAAAACCCGTACTTTGATTTAGAATAAATTATAATACATTATGCTATTTTACCATATAATTTTAATAATCGCATCTTATTGAGATTTATGAATTTTCATATCTATGAAATAATTATATCTTAAAAATATGCATGGAATAATAGTAAATATCATATTTTTATTTAGGTATAATTTAATTTAGATACGAAATAGTTTTTTATTGGAATATGGTGATATAATTTGAATTAAGAATGTGATTCTTTGTTGTATAAAATATATTTTTGAATGCATAAATGTATTTAGTATCTTGAAAAATCTCTAAAACATATGAATTATACAAATTAAACAGCGTAAACTCAAGTTTTTAAAAATATTTACTAGATTTTGGTTAAAATTAACTAAAACAAATGTTATAAAAAAAATCATTTTGTCTATACGTTAGACGGTCTTATCATTTATATTGAAAACTAGTTATATAGTCCAACTCTTTTATGTTCTTTATTGAAAACTCTTTATATAGTCAAACTCTTTTATGTTCATAAAGAAAATTAGTAAAATTGCCTATGAAGCATATTCTTGAAACTAATTACTTTGGATCACATGCGCTTGAGAAAATTTTGTTATTTCTTAATCGCTCTACTATGTGCATTTTGGAAAATTTGTATAGTTTCTTTATAATATCATGGGATTAGGATTTCCCCGATGGGGGTGCGGAGCCGACAACACGTGGTTGCATCACCACATGACTAAATCCAAATGTTCGAGGTGGGGGTTATGGGCCTCCCTTCCCTTTAGGCATTAATAGCCGTGGGGAGTGGTACAATGGAGTGGGGGGTTAAGCGTGCGACGAACATTCTTCATAATGTTGTCGAGGGTGGCGGGGTGAAATACAACAGAGCGATGGCGATCCCGAGTACTTTCATTTGTGTCTGCATTCGCATCTGGAGGAAGGTGACGGGTTGGTGGTCGAAAAGGCATGGCGAGCTGGTAAACCTGATTTTTATGGGCAGAGAGCTTTGGATGTGTGTTGGTGAGGGTGTGAGGCATAGGGAAGAGGGGGGTTCCATTGCTTTCATAGCTACGTTCTCTAGTGTGTTCGGCATATTCAGATATGGAAAGTCCATGCTTTGGCTCCAACGGTTAATTGGCAGTGTAGCGGTGGGATAGGTTGGTGGTGGTCGCTGGATCGACCTTTGTTCTTTGCGCAGTGGCAGCCGACGTCCCTCTTCATCTGTAGCAGAAAACCAGGAGGGCCTACTACTGAGTTTAGTTTGTCGAATTCTACTAGTGGAAGCTCTTCAAATTTATGTTCCAATTTGGTAATAATCCGCTTAACTCTGGAGGATGCCATTTTCTCAGAGAAAGCTCGGAAGACGATGACATTTGGTGGATTGCGTTTTGGGCAATTTTCGTTTGGTGTGAGTGCGGGCTAGTGGGGTTTAATTTGGAGTTGGAAGCTCTGTGCAATTCCCCATCTGGGTCGACTACCATGAAGAACCTGTCAGATAAGGCTTCCTCCTCTGGTCCTCTTACTATTGAGGAATTGTTTGCCCAAGCGTTGGTTCCGGCTCCACCTCGTCATGGTGGCAAAATGGTTGGGAGCTCGCGGCGAGGTGTCGATGGGTCATGAGGTGGTAGAGGTGGAGGACAGCTGGGGGTCTGCCAAGGGGGAGGCGTTAGGAGATGTGGAAAACAGGGGATGAGCCGAGGGGACACGGAGAACAATTGCAGACAGAGGAGCCAAGGTGGTGGATGTCGAGGTGGAGTGAAAAGAGACCCAGGAGCATCTGAAGCTCAAGAAGGGCAAGTCAACCACCAGTGTTGTAGGGAAAGTTGTCAAGACCTCATTGTTAATCTAATGAATCGAATGGATGTTGTTGAACACATTCGGAGAGAAGAACATGTGCTGCAAATGGCAACCCTTGAGTGGCTTCACTACTTGCAGAGCCAACTCAGGGAGCGTGTAGTTGTGGTGTGGAGAGGTCAGAATCTGCTCTTAGAGAAAGTTGAAAAGTTGGAGAACTAGATGGCGCACTTCGAAGGGCACGTCTAGTGCGACCTTTGCCCTCTACCACCTCCTAGAACTGCCCCAGACAACCCTGCATCCATTACTTCTAGTGACTAGTATGCTTTCTAGAGTATTTTTTGTTTTAGTTGTGTTGCCTATGGCCTAGTCGGTTCTAGTTTCTACCTTTAGAGGCCCTTTTGTGTTTTTGTCATATGGTGAAACTTTTGGTCAGCAAACCTGGTCAGGGTGAGACCACCTGTTTTGACGGCATCTATATGTACTCCTTTCTCCGAAATTAATAGAAGATTGACTTACAAAAAAAATCATGGGATTAGGATTAATGAATTTTTATTTTTTAAATTAATGATTATGATTTTATATCTATATAATTTATTTTTTTACATGTAGATTTTCACAATTAGCATTTTGATTTAGATGTCCAGTGGTGTTATAGGAAAATTTCACAAAATCAAAATATATTAAGGTATTTTAACATGAAATTAATATTAATTACATAAGTTGAATAGTTGATAAGCATTGATAGCTATTAAACACTTATTTCATAAGACATCTTACATTAGATATATAAATTAGCTTAAATTCATCTTAACTCGGATTTACCACCCGAGCAGAATGGCATGGCAGGCATGAAACAAACCCTTCTTTACCTTCTATACCCACTTCTCCCCACTCATCTGGGAGAGACTCTCTTTTCACTCCATTCCTATTTGATTCAGATTTTTCATATGACCGAAAGAAGCTGGTTTTGGCTCGGCAGGGAAGCTGAGATGGCCGTGGGGGGGTCCGTAGCTCATGTTCAAGCAGGGGTTTCTACGCCCGCCCAGGAATACAAATAAGGAAGTGCAGCACTAAGAGAGATCAAATCTAAAAGAAGTTTACATCTCAAAAGATTTGATCTCTATCAAAACTTAGTAAACCTAGAGTTAAGAGGGATCTAAGCTAAATTAATTATTAATTATAGTTAATTATAAATATAAATTTTTTTAATTATATTTGATCAAACCAAAATGTTAAATATTACAATATCTCTACTATACTAAACTAGAAAGGCACTTCTTGACAAATAAAAAATTTTTCATAAAATCACTTTATTAAAAAAATAACTATCTTTAAAAATTTATAATGTTTCCAAAACTAAAAATATCTAAATATCCATCCCTGACAATTTATAAAATTATACCATGCGAAAACTTTTAGAATTAAAAATTATATTTTAATAACCTATTTATAAAAAAGCTAAATGTATATTAAAAAATTATAAAAAATAAAAAATAAAAAACAAAAAAAATGCATTTGAATTCGTTCCTTTGTTCTAAGTTTTAGATCCTCATGTCTCCAGGAGATTGAACCTGATACAGGGGAAATATTTTCGTCCACTCCAGAAATCCAACAGGAGGCTATTCGATTTTTTGGAGGGTTTTTTTAAAGGCAGGGAGAATGTAGACATTGATAATTAATTGGAGTTTATCAACTCATTTCCAAATATGTACCAGACTGAATATATATGGGAGATTGATAAGTTTATAATGAAATAAAATAAAATATATGATATTTTAATGTTTATCCAATTAAAAATAGTTTAGGGAACTATAGAGTTTTTAATGTTCCGTTTTTCTGTTTTATTATAGTATTCCGTTTTTTTTTTTTTTTTTATAATTCAATTTTTTTCTTATTTAAATTGATGATGAGTGGGCCTAATTTTTTAACAATTTTTTCTTTGAAAAGGGATGTCAAGAAACCGATGCTAACATTGCAACCCATCACATTGCAAAATGAAATGTTTTTCTAATACGTGTAAAATGTACACATGGGTTCTTTTCTACTCAACTATTTTCCCCATACCGGTCTGCCAAACTTCTCCATAACAAAATTTGTTAGCTCCTTGCTATTTGTGGGATAGACATCGAGGTAGATATTCTATTTTTGCATCCATTTATAGCTTTGTCTCATCCATGTTTTCTTTCTTTCAGTGGTGTCTTCATTGAAGATAACATTAGGCCATCTACTTATTCCTATTTGCTGAACTATTTTTAGATATCTTATGAGCTGCACCATAGGAATTGCTTCAATAGGAGTTACTCCTGTTTCACTCAACGTCATTTCAGTGAAAAAAGCCACATTTATTCTCAAAATCTTTACACAAAATAAATTTCCAAATACAAGCACATGGACGATGGAGATTTTCCACACTTTATTGATATAATGAGAATGGACCTGGTGCAAATGCAGAAGAATCCCATCGTCTAAAAAAAATGGTCACATAAACTCCACCTGTTTAACTTTTATCCCAAAATCTTCATGTCCGACTTCCTTCAGAGATCACAGGCCAATCTCTCTATGTAATATTACATACAAAATGATTTCCAAAATTATCGCAAATAGTATAAAAGAGAAGCTATCTGATTATATTTCGGGAGAACAATTTGCCTTTTTAAAGGACATATTGATTCAAGACTCAGTTGCTATCGCTCAAGAATGTTTACATTATTGTGCTAAAGTTGGACCTACATAAAGCGTGGTTAATCGAAAATTTTGAAGGTAGAATAAAAAACTGGACATTCAGATGGCTGTCATCGAGGGGCAAGTTGATCCTAATAGAGTAGGTTCTTCAGAATTTAGCATCGAAAATTTTGAAGGTAGAACAAAAAACTGGACATTCAGATGGCTGTCATCAGGGGCAAGTTGATCCTAATAGAGTAGGTTCTTCAGAATTTCGCAATATATTGGCTGCATCATTTTCATTTACCCAAATCAGCGATTCAAAAGGTCAATGCCATCATTGCAAGATTCATATGCTCCAGAGGCCGTGGGGAAAAAATACACCTAGTGAACTTGAAAGTTGAGTGAAATTACCAGGACGACTGACTCTGGTGGATGAGGATTACTTGATCTACGAATTTTTGGATGGGCACTGCTATCAAAAAGTCTATGCCAGGCTATATATGGTACAGAAACACATATGTGGAATGGTTCAAACATGTTATGATTTCAAAAAGGAAGGGTTCCAGAATACGGATTAGTCTCATGAAGGTAAAAAAGTGGATCATGGAAAATCTCCATTGCGAAATAGGTCCTATCCTGATGGGAATTGATCCCATTCTGGGAATGCATGAGAGTAATACATGGCCAGATTTGATCCTTTACCACCTACAGGGAATAGGAGTTACTTAAATAAATCATATCAGGGATCCACATGTACATGCCCAGTCTATAACTAAATGGAAAGAGGTTGTAACGCTGGGCATCGAAGGCTCGGATGCTATGCTGTGGAATAATTACATAAAACAGTTAAAATGGGCATGGATCAGGATCAGTGATGAGGATGACGGACTTAGCTGGGATGGATCTCTCTCTCGGTGGAGAGATATCAATAGCGGAGTTATACCCAAAAAAAAATAATATATATATATATCTTTCTCCCTCTATGGAAGCTCTGTTACCAGAAACGAGAAACGGAAACAAAACGAGAAACGAGAACGAGAAACACAAACACAATTTTGAGGTTTCGCATTCAAGAAACGAGGAGAGAGAAAAAACATTAAAATTTCTTTAAAAACTCATTTACTAAGTATTCTAAACCCATTCTTCTTCCTAGCAATTATATTATGTTAACAAAAATTCAACAATAAACTATTAACTTTTAGCATGCAACAAAACAAAACAAAACACCAACAACAAATTAACAATTTAATCAAAGCAACTAAATACCTAGAAATGTCATCTTCCCTTTTAAGTATATGTTGAGTGGGGATTGCTCTCTGTTGGGAACCATAGATTTTTGTATATAGGTGGACAGATGGGAAAGATCTGTGATCAGCTTGTACAGAGGATTGCTGGTTATAATAAGAAGTAAAAATCCTAGTTATAGAATGACCATCTAATTCATTCCAGAAAATTGTTGGGGCTTAAGTTCTTCTGTCTTCTTCCATTCAGAGACGTACCTATTGGACCGTCAACGATTTTATTCCATAATTATCTAACATAATTAATAGCGCCCAACTAAGATTTTGTGATTAGATAGACATTACAGATTTGCAGGTTTCACAGTTTCAATTCATGATCTATACCGAGCGAAACTAAACTTTTGACATTAAAAATAAAAAACCAAATCATTACTTCAATCATTGAAAAATTATTCATCCTAAATTGTTCCTCTAACCTGCGCAACTGGAAAATGAAACTAGTTGTCCTTCTGCATGCCGTGCATTTTGCGCAATGCTTTTTTGGGACGAGAGTTAACCGGAGTTTCTAAGATGTAACCGAGGACAAACCAGTGATGACTAAACCTGGTGGCATAACACTGTTGTAAGTGTTAAGTTCCATTAATTTTTACCTACAGTTATGCAGTCTTTCCTTAATTTTTGGAAACCAACTGCAGTAGTTTCCTTAAATTAAGGAAATCAACTGCAGTTAATTAATTTTATGGTTGGAGCTTCTGAAGTGGTCCATAATTCCATCTGGAGTTCTCTACCTTGATCTGTGGAACACCTGACACATAGCCATTAGAAGCTTGATGGAAGCTTGGCTATAAATTCATTTGATTGGTCCCCAAGCTAATATCTCAATCCCCTTCAGTTGTTTACACCATCAGAATGAGAGAGCATAGCTTGGAAGAGCCTTCAGAGTCTCTGAGAGAGCATAACTGGAGTGGTGTTGAAGTGAAGAAGAACCAAGTGGACTGTGCAGCAAGAGCATCAATGGCTGGAGGTATTCCTAGACTTATATATTATGATTTTGAGATTCTTTTTTGAGATTCTTTAAAAAATTTAAAATCGCTATAAATTTATTTACATTTGGTATCAGAGCTACGTGTACCTCTGCCTTGATGTATTCTGCGTATCGATATCTTTCCTTTTATTAAGAATCCTAAAAAAATGCAAACAGTACCTCACGGCTTTTGTTGTGAATTACCTTCTTAGCTCTGTCTGGAGTGTCTTTTGGGGCTGCGGAGCTATTAGTTTTGATCAACAAAGTATTAGGCTGAAATCAGGCACCTGTGATGGAAAATAAGGTTACGTAGTGATCCGTAAGGCTCCCACAAAGATGGCAAATCCAGCTCGCCGGGCTTAAACTTTGGGCAGATTGGACATTTTTCCTGGTCAATTATCTGACTAGAAATTTTTCATGGTCAATTTTCTCAGCAGATTCGTCTTTTTTCCTGGGCATTTTTCCCGCTCAAGATTGGGCATTTCTCGTGCTCAATTTGCAGGGCAGATTGGGCAGTTTTGTTCCTCAAAATATTGAGGAGATTCATCATTTTTCATAGTCAATTGTCTTTAATCTGGCATTTTCCATAATCAGTTTTCTTTAATCTGCAAATTTTCTTACATTGGTAACATAACAGACATAGGACAACAGAGACCCATAAAATCAAGCGTAGAGCTTGAGCTCTCTGACTTGACTATAGTCTGGGACGCATTGGGTATGGCTGCCTATGCACTTGATGACTACACGGAAATTGACTTCCTGATTGTTGGGAGGAAGCAGGAACCCCTGAGATTTCCATAGATGGCGTACTGACGGGGAATCTTATCTTATATGAGCAGAGTCCTGGGGATTTTGACTGCCCCAGGTGATTGAATCTGGTCAAGCGAAGGGCACTACTTGTAATTAACATGTTGCTGCTTGGCTGTTCCCTAATAACCTGTCTCCTATGGTTGGGCGCTATGATTACATTGGTTAACTTGTATAGATTCAGGGAGTGATTAATTTCATTGATTCTTTCGTCCAATCTCTTTGCATGGTTCTCTCTTTTCGGTATGAGGGAGTGGATTATTGGGGTGTTTTCAGGTAGAAGAAATCATATACTTTATAAACTCTTGGTTTTATGCCCTTGGCTTTCATCGAAAAGAGTATAAACATTCACAGTAATTACATGAATCTTCATTGTCTTGGGGCTGTCGAGATAGCATCCATTGCCGGCATTGAAAGGATTGTGTTGCCTCGAATCTGCAGGTTGCAACAACTTTTGAGTTATTTAAAATGTAGAATAACTTTTACATAGTTAATCATGTGTGTGACTAAAAAGATTTTGGAGTCACCAGAGCTTGAAGCAACCCATTTCTTTGAAGCCACAGGTTATATCTGATTTAAAACTACTATCAGATGGATATGCATCCATCATCAAAAAGGGTATAGCAGTTTGCAGATGTGAGCGGACTGGGTATAGAGGTCTGGTACCTTAGTCCTTTAAGAAAATTCTATACTTCCATCACTCAAGACCACGTGGACTGAGTTTACATCTGGTTTGATGCTGCCAGTTACGGTCACACGCAGCAGTAGATGACAGTCTCATTGAAGTAGGGGAAACTCACGTTTTGGTGAGATTTTGGTGGGATTGGGCTGTCAGTTAAGTGGGGAAATTTCCCTGTTTTCCTCCACATTTGGCAAAGAATTGGCATGCACCGACAGTCAATGATATGCTTAGCCAGACTTAAGGGGACAACGCTGCCACCTACAGGTGGTCACACAACAAATTCGTTGGGCCTCTTAGGGATCCTCTCCAAAAACTCTTTATATTTACCCATTTGCTCTCATTCTTGAGAGGGAAGCTTGAGAGCCTGGGTGAACTTTCTTGTAATTTTGCTATATTGTTAATATGAGTAGACTTTGGAGATCAATGGTCTCTTGCTTTGTGTGGTCTGCCATTGTAGGTTAGAGCGTTCGTCCGGCTGTATGATGTTCCCTACAACGGGGAATTGATTTGAACTTTACCCTTTTTTATTTTTTTTTTTGTGTTGATAATTTTCTTTTCTCATTTATCAAGTAAAATGTTCTCTGCAATTGGGGATGAAAGGTTTTTATGCCTTGGAACGTTTTTTCTACTTTTCGGAATAATCTGCAAAAAGTATATTTTAAATCCGTCGGGATTCAGATCTCATTCAGTTTTTAATGCTCCATCTTGATGGCAAGTTTTCCCAGCCACAATCGGCTTTAGCTCGAATGTTTATTATATATATTTCTCTAGTTTTCTCTGAAAGTATAACATCAACAAAGCGACAAGACATTCAAACCATGGACTGATTTAATGCTGCCAAATTGGAGATATTTCAATCGAGTTAATAAATTTATACTTGTTGTCTCAAATGCTTCCAATTCGGAGGTATTTCAGTCGAATTCTTGGTAAATTTAAGCTTGCTGTTGCAATTACCAGTTACCACCAAATTTAAGGCATTTGATTCGGATTCTTACTAAGTTTAAGTTTGCTCTTGCAAAGACTCTGAAATCTGAAGTAGTTTCTTCAAGAAAGACACAGGAAAAGTGGATAAAATAATCTATAAAGAAAAGATTATTGGAAGAGCTATCTCTTTCTCCGGAACAGATGGTAGTCACTGTTTGCCTAAAGCACTTCCCATTTTGCATTTATAAAGCTGTTGATATTCAACAAGCAGTCATAAGTAGAATTTAAGAGATTATTTGTGTTTCACTCCTCGATGCCCTTACAAAATTATTTATATTAGATTTAAGGCATTAAATGGTAGAATAGAACACATGCAATATTCCTGTAGTTTCCTTTAGCATAGACAAGTTACAAACAATCGCTAGAAGGAGGCCGGTTTATCTCTGAGTTAAGCCTGTCGGCACATGCATACCCGTAAGTCAATTTATTTTAAGGAACTCCTGTTGAATAGTCTGAATATTCAAGAAATTAAGTATGCTGAAGCACCTAGAATAATTTTAGCTGCTTCATGAAACAGTGAGTTCTTTGGCATATTTCCTGTTTTGTTTTTCCTTCCAGTGGAATTTCCTTATCTCAAAATGCAGTAAATGAATGGTTGCGGGGTTCTATCTTTAGACATTATTAATTATGATTTTCATGTCCCTGTAACGAAGCGTGTGTCTGATATGCACCTTGATATCAGATATCTCTAGTTCCATATTTTGAGGCCTGGTTACAATATTTGAGGTTGTTTGTGTGAAGCATCCTCTAGCTTTGAAGTTCATATCAGACCCTGGTTTAATTGGGTTTGTGCTAGTACCTAGATTCACGGCACTGTAACACTCACAAGGGGAGTACACGCGAAGAGTTGATGGATTCCCCTGGCTCCCGGGACTTGAAGTAGAACCCAAAACCTGAAGGAAATGGAATACGGGGCCTCAATACATATGCTGAGTTGACATTTTGATTTGGTCGACCTCTGTATGAAGAGCTGGTAGCAGTGACAAGCTGACTATGATTGAAAACAACCATCTCTTTGTAGCTTCGGAAGCCGAATACATCTTCCTCAAAATAAAGAATGGGCATTTCATTTAATCTGAGCTTGGTTTTTATTAAAATAGTTTTATAATCGTTTGTCTCTTGGTGTCGAGATAATCATTAATTAAATTCAAGCAAAAGGTTTTACGAGGATCCAAGGCCCATTTGATCCTCGGTGAAAATTATTGCTGCTATGAGAACATTTAAGACAACCTGTACAGTGATGCTTCGTCTATTCTATAGAATACCCTCAAAGTTACAAAGAAATTTTCGTTTTTTTGCTGTCCATGTGTCCATATGGTAAATTAGTACTCATGCCAAAGATGGCCTTTCATTCTCATAAATGGGTATAGGGGTTATCCTTTTTACTGAACCCATTAATATTTTATCCTTTATAACATGGAGTGCACAGGCTAAAATAAAGATAGAACCAAATTATGATGGCATACTTCATTGAATGGGAGGGTCACCCGATCACCTAATAAAGAAACTTGTCACACATAGTGACATGTGTGCACTTCAAAATGATTAAACGATTGTTTAAAATATTGAGCAACGAGGGTGCTGTCTCTTCAGAGAACCCCTGCTATGTTGCTTTTGACAGCATCTTGTGCATGTGCTATTTTTTTGGACATTGAGGACCATCCAAACTTCCGCTGTCTCAGGTAATTAGCTGTATTTTGTAGGAAATATTTCCAACTTGGTATGTGTTTGATAAAATTTGCACTTGAACAATTTGCGGATTCTCAGATGCTTCGAGACATTTTGCTTATGAAGTATGAAGAATAAATTCTAATGAAGCATCTAGGGAGAAGGGGTTAGTGGGCTCTAACTTAAACGTTCTTACGGTTTTAAGTTGTTGCTTCAAATTGGTTTGTTCTAGGGAGAAGGGGTTAGTGGGCTCTAACTTAAACGTTCTTACGGTTTTAAGTTGTTGCTTCAAATTGGTTTGTTCTCTCATAATGAGGGTAAATTGAATGGCGCCATGTCAATGGTAAAGTGGCAATGTTGCTATTTCCGTTCAAGGTTCAGATCCCTTATATAAATTTTATATGGTTGCCTCTTGTGGGCTGTTTCTGATCCAGATTTAAACAGGAACGCAATAAAATACAGAGATAATGATCCAGATTTAAACAGGAACGCAATAAAATACAGAGATAACCATATACACAAAGATGTAGCGGAAATAATACTTCATTTCATTAATGGAAAATACTGAAATATGCTTACAACCGGAAATAGAAATAAACCAGCTAGGGCGATGGT
>APFE030021691.1:2975-15299 GCA_000404065.3 Pinus taeda
AATCAAATCATTTTGTCTCATTGCAACTAATCCTTTACTAATTTTCAAATATAGCCCCGAGAAGAAAAACAATGATATTATTCTTTCCTTAAAAACCAGCAAGTTAGAATCCAATTTCTATAATTACTTCAGTTTGCTACTTGAAATATCGTTCCAGATTTGGGACTGCTCACATCAATCTGGCCATATGTTTATTTCTAAAATTTAGACATAGATTTGTCTCCTCAATTTAATATTCACGTTAGATATTTTCTTAACTATTTCATTACTATTCTTTCCTCTCAGAAATTTATTTGTGAAATCAAGAAAGCATTCCTCCTGGACCAGGACAACTTTGCAATGCGGCTTCTAGTAGTGTCCTCCCAAACTTGTGTATGGTAAAGGTTCTGAAATATAATATCGTAAAGTTTTTGAAATATTTTCCCTTAGTTTGTATTCTGATTCTACCCGAATAACAACACTAAGAGGATGAGGAGTTCGCTAATTTGATATGTTTTTATTTTATTTTAGCACTTTTTAACGCAAAGAAAGAGCTGATTACTCAATTGGATTTCATGCAGAGATTTTAGAGCTAACTTCATCATCAAATAGTACATTCAAATGAATCATAACTAGTCATAGAATTTTTGACCCATGGATGATGCTCATTAACTTCTTAACTACAAGATTCCTAGGTTATTGGAATCGTGGTCAAGCGTGATCGTTTGTTCATTGGCATAGACTGTTTGCGAAGATATGGATATCAAAGAACTTGATCATTTGTTCATTGCAATAGAGTGTTTACGGAGATGTGAGTAGCTTTTGTGGATCTATGGCTATGAGATGTAGGCTAGGGTTAGGGTTATTATAATGTTTTTTATATATTAAATGGAAGATTTAAATTATTAAAAAAATTATATAGATTTTAATGATAATATTATTATTATATTATAAAATTAATTTTATATAATTATTAATTAATAATTATATAATAATAAAATTATTATTATTTTCAGTTATAT
The DNA here is from genome assembly GCA_000404065.3 of Pinus taeda. Lineage (NCBI taxonomy): Eukaryota > Viridiplantae > Streptophyta > Pinopsida > Pinales > Pinaceae > Pinus > Pinus taeda. The sequence continues at coordinate 3,977 of APFE030021691.1, forward strand.
TATTTTTTAAAATTAATATTATTAATTTTTAAAAGTGTAGTTTATTATATAAAAAATAATTATATGATTTTATTATTAGTAAAAGTTATTAAATAATTTTTGATATATATTTTTTTATTGATAAGTGGGTGAATTTTGAAAATCAGGCTTACCCTGTGGCTTAGAGGCCACTACTCAGGGGCACCTAAGCCGTGCCGTCAAAGTCACCTGGCGGAAACCATGCTAGATTTTTGGTATCAGTGAGATTAGAACTGGTGACCTTTGCTTATGCTCACCTTGACAACGGGCTCCTTCGCAGACTGTTCTAAATCTCTTTGATTAATAACTTTTGATATATCATTAGTGTGTTGTAATTATTATTTTTTATTTATTATAAAAAATATTAATAAAAAACTGTATATTTTTGTGAACTGCGGAGGGATCTTTCTTATTCTATTACTGCGAATCAAAAGCCATTACATATATGTAGTGGCCTCAACCCGCCCCGAAGGGAAACCGGGTATATTGGCCACCTTAGGTTCTTTACTGCCATCCAAAAATAAAAGGTCTTAAGCCTACTTGTACATGCTAAATAAACTATACATTCATAGAGGCTGCTAATTTTCCTTATTTTGATTCTATACTTATCAAAAAAAACTTTAGTGTCTAAACTGTTATCTATTGTCTTCATAGAAACACAATTGATATATATCTACCGATACTACGCCTCCATTCCTGGCTGCTACTCCATTTCCTGCTTGATGTCTGGGTGCCATTGCTTTAACTGCTGTTGTATTTCATCCAACTTCTTGTCCTGCATTAACAGAGTAATCTGGATATTCCTCAATTCCTTTTTGAGATTTGGGATCCCTTGAGACAGTTCAGCCATTTCCATGGCTACTTGTTCCATTGCCTTGGCGAGCAGTCTCTTCATGACCCAATAGACGTGCAACGCTTGCTTATATAGGGTCATGAGATCTCTTGTATTACCATGGTCTAGGAGAAGGTAAACCCAATCTTCCATCTCAGGATTAGATTGTCCCTGAATTGCCTCCTCCATTTGTTGAATTATCCTCCTGACATCTTTGTTGGTATTTTCATAATAGGCTCTTTCTACAAACTAGACTTTCTTTCCCACAGTTCTTCTGGTTTTTCCGACAGAGGTTGGTGCCTACTCTTCTCTGTGGCTTCCTACTCTTCCCCTACCCCGTCCTTGCTGTCCCCGCCGACCTCCCCTGCCTCTTTTACTTCTATAGTATCCTCCCTCTCCTCGCTTTCTCCCACCCGTAGCACTACCAATTTCTCTGGCACCCCCTCGATCGCGGCCCTGCCAATCCTCATCCTCCCAATTCTCTTTGCTATCCTCTGTCTCATATTCCTCGCTCCTTCCCCATTTTGCTCTAGACTACTGTCCCTTCTCCTCATCTGAATCATACATCTCGACATCGTCCTCTGAGTCGTTTGGAACCAGAACAGTCTCCTCGACTGCTTCTTCATTCGTCACACCTTTTCCTTTATTTCTTCAGTTTTTGCATTCCCTGGTGGCGTCAGTCTCCTCGCTTCTCATTCTCCTTCTGGTCTCCATTTTCCTGGTCATCTCTACTCTGGGCTCCTTAGAATCTTGTTTACGCTGCCTTCCCTTACAGCTGACTCGCTCCCTCACCACGCTTCTCCTTTCCCAAGCTTCTCACTCTTCTCTTCGCTTCTGCCCTCCTTCGTGCCATCCTCCTTTATTAATCCTCTCCCTCCGGTTTCCGCCTGCTCTCTTTGCATGTCTGCCTTGCCACCTGTTCTTTCGTTTATTGTCAATGTCCTTTCGCTCTTCGATCGTACCTTTAGGCTCGCCTCCCTTGTCAGACAACCGGTCATCTCTGCCTCCCTTCATCACCAATCTTCCTCTGTTCCACCTTGAAGCGTGATCCTACGTAGTTGTCCGGCTGCTCCGACCTATCATTACCTGGCCCTCCACTACCCTGAACACCTTCCGCGCCTGCGTAATCTTAATTGCTCTGTCCACCGCCAAAACCACCCCGATCAGGGGTCTCTTGTAATCATTCTTATTGTTTTGTAGATTCCTCATGGTCTTGTTTTGTTATAATTGCCAGTTCCTCCCATCTCGGGTTATTCATAACTATCGGCCATCTGTTGTCAATCTTCCCTTCCTGATCATTACTTCCCCAGTTGGCAAGAAAATCCGCCGCCTTATTTCCTTTCCTTCTGACATGGTTGATAATTTTATAGTCTATCTTTTTTAACAATTCTCCCAAATCTTGGACTATCCCGGTTGTTCTCCAGCTGCCCACTATCTGTTCCCAATTTTCCCATTGTTGAGTTTTTAGAGCATCTCTATTTACCACCTGAGAGTCCCCTTCTATCTCTAAATTCCTGTAGTTGTTCCTAACCGCTATCCTTAAACCTTGGTGAACCGCCCACAGTTCAGCTTCGTTGTTAGTCATTTCTCCTCCCCACTCTGCATATACCCATCTGATGTTTGCCTCACTGTCTCTAAATATTCCTCCAAAGCTGGCGTTCCCTGGGTTCCCTTTGGAAGCCCCGTTGAAATTCAGCTTGATGAATTTGTCTTTAGGATATTTGAACTGCTCTGAACTATGAACCTATTTATTCTGCCGGTTCTCTTTCTTGGGGTAGAGCATATCGTATTTCATATTCAATTTATTAGGATTTTTCCTTCGTCCTGATTTGTTTTCCATTCTTCCTCATCCCAATCTTCGGCAAGGATCGTTTCCCTGATAGTTCTTAGAACTCTTTTCCATATTTCTTCTTGTGTAGCATGTTTGTCTAGAATGATCCTACAGTTTCTTTCTTTCCAGAGGAGCCAAATCACGAACCCCACTGTCGGATTCCAGGCTCTCTTAACAACTTTGCAGTGGAAATTTTCTTTATTCCATTGAAAAATGTTTTTTTTTATATCCCTGGGGTCTCTCTTTTCTTTTCCATATAGCTTTCTTATCTCTTCCCAGATTTGCGTAGCATACCAACAGTTATTTAGAATATGATCCTGAGTTTCATTTTCTTTATTGTAGAGGCTAAATTTCAATGGACTGCGGAGGCCTCTCTTTTGTATTTTATCCCATGTTAAGATTCTTTCTTTTCCAATGAGCCATGCAAATAAGGATATCTTTGGCCACCATTTACCGCCCCAGATGATTTTCCACTCTATGATTTCCTCTGCCCTCTCCTGATATCCCATCAAATAATATGCTTCCTTTACTGAGAAGGTTCCTTTCATTGTTTTTCCCCACCTGAGAATATCTTCCCCATTTCTGACTTTTATTTTTCTTGATTCTACTTCTTTTAAGTATTCTTTTTGCTGTTCTTGATTAATGTTTTCCAACTATTCTTCTGGCTTTCTCCATTTTCTCCATATTCCATCTGTCTCTCCTTCCTTCCAGTAATCCTTTACATATTTTCTCCCCTCTCTGAGCACCTCTTGTTGCATATTCTGAAGTGTTTGGATATTAATAAGTTTGTCTTTCTATTACCACCCCTCATCCCAAAATCTAGCATTCCTCCCTCTTATTTCCTAGAAGGCATGTCTGTTTACTATATTTCTATTATGGCTTGCCAGGTTCCAAATTGTGGAACCTTTCAGAGTCTCTTCCAGTCTAAGGATTTCTTCCGTAGTTTTTGGCATGTTGTACTTGTGAGTCCATATTTTCTTCCACAGATCATTGCCTCCTCTCATCCACCGCCATCATAATTTTGCTCCCATCACCTTATTTAACATTTCCTGGTCTCTTAATCCAAGTCCTCCTTCCTCTTTTCTTTTTATTAGATGTTTCCATGAAACTAAAGCCCATTTCCTCTGCTGATTTGGACCACCCCAAATAAATTTTCCATATATCTTTTTTATTTTTGTACATGCCCCTTTGGGGGCTGCCATAATAGATAAAGGATAAATAGGTATTGCTTGGAGGATTTCTTTCACAAGGACTATTTGGCCTGCTATATTCAGAGATCTAAATGACCATCTTGCCAATTTATTTTTGAGTTTCTCTATCACCTGTTGCCAATTTACCATTCTTGTAGGATGAATGTCTATCTGATTTCCCAGGTACTTTGTTGGAAGCTCTCCCTGCCTGAACCCTAGCGTCCTAGTAAGATGAGATTTGATTGATTCCAAAGTGTTAAAAACAAAGATACAAGATTTCTCCTTACTAACCTCCATACCTGAAGCCTCCATAAATAGATCCGGGATTCTTTTCATGCCCCTCACTTCTTTTATTGTTGCTTCACAGAATAGCATAATGTCATCCACAAACTGCGGATGGGTTATGGGAAGATTGTTCCCCCACAACCTTAAGCCTTTGATTTTTCTTTCTCTCTGCTCTTTTTTAAAGTATTTTCCTAACCCCTCAACAACCATTATGAATAAGAAAGGTGAGAGAGGATCCCCTTGTCTTATTCCTCTGGAAGCATTAAAGGTTGTTGAGGGTATCCCATTTATTAATATTGTGAAATTCGGTGTTGATATCATGATGTACACCCATTCTATCCATCTATTATTGAAACTGAATGTCTCCAAGACTCTTCTAAGGTAATTCCAGTTCAAGCGATCATAGGCCTTGGACAAGTCTAGCTTTATCATCATTCCTTTCTGCTTCTTCTCTTTTAGGGAGTGGATGACTTCTTGAGTTACGACTAGACCGTCAAGAATTTGTCTTCCCTCAACAAACCGTGTTTGTTCTGGTGAGATTAAACTTGCGAGGAGAGGTTTTAATCTTTTTGCTATCAGAGTGGCTATAATTTTGTAAATCACATTACATAATGCAATTGGGCGGAAGCCCTAAGCATTTTCAGAATTAGCAGTCTTAGGGACCAAAGTAAAGAAAGTCGATTTTATAGCTGGCCATACCTTTTTCTTCATGCAAGATTCTTCTACTACCTCTAGGAGATCCTTACCCAAAAAGTGCCACCCTGCTTGATAAAATTCCACGGTATAACCATCCGGTCCTGGTGCTTTGCCTTTCTTCATGTTCATCACAATTTCCTCTAATTCTTCAATAGTAGCTGCTCGCATCAATGCTTTATTATGTTTTGTTGTTACTACCTTGGGAATTTCCTTGCATATATTCTCAATAGCTTATGAATGATCATTTTGAGATTCAGTCAGGATTTCTTTATGGTATTCGAACAATACTTTCTCGATTACTTCTTGTTCTATTATACCTTCCCCTACTTCATCTTTTATGGATAAAATCATGTTTCTCTGTCTATGTTGTATCATGGCCTGGTGAAAAAACTTGGTGTTTCTTTCTCCTTCTCGAAGCCAGTTGATCCTGGATTTTTGTTTCTAAAGAATCTCCTCCTGCTTCCTCCTCTCTTCTAGTTTACTTATTATGCTTCCTTCTTCCTTGCAACTTTCCTCTGTTCTTCCTTCTATTATTATTCTTTGTTGTATTTCTTCCATTTCTTGTTCTAGTTTATGTTTCTCTTCCATTATGTTCCCAAACTCTTCTTTATTCCATTTTTTTATCTTCCCCTTTAATTCTTTTAGTTTTAACTGAAAAGTGTGCATCTTTCCTTTTCCTTGTATTGTACTTTGAGTCCACCATTCCTCTGCTTTTACTAAAAACTGGGGGTTCCTAAGCCAAAAGGACTCAAATTTGAAAGGCTTTTTGCCCGAATTTTTCTTTATATCTATCTCCAACCTGACTGGCCAATGGTCTGACCCAATAGCTGGCATTATTTTTGCTTCTACAAAAACATCTTGATTCATGATTGATTCTGATATAAGGAATCTGTCTAGTCTAGAGGCTATCTTATTTTTTTCCCTCTCTTCGGTTATTCCATGTATAAATGGCATTAATTGTTTGTATATCCACTAACCTCTGTTCTGTAATCATCTCATTAAATATATCCATAAACTGATCCTGTCTCCTTATTCCTCCTTTCTTCTCATCTATTGTTCTAATCATATTAAAATCCCCTCCTATTATCCATGGTGTTTCTAGATACATCCTTCTAGCATCTTGCACATTCTTGAGAAACCTTTCCTGTTCTCCTGGTATGTGCGGTCCACAGACTCCTGTAATGAGGATTCTCTCTGCTGATCCTATTACTCTACACAACCCGATGAGGATTCTAGGTAGGCTTATCCAGTTTTCAAATATTATCTCCTCAGGGTTCCACATGATTGCTAAACCCCCTGCTGTACCATTTGCATCTTGTCCCATTACTTCATATTGTATCTTTAGTTTTTTGATTATTCCTTCCATTTGTTGCATATTAATCTTCGTCTCTTGGATTATCATGATCCCAGGTTTGTCTTTCCTCAATCACTCTTTTAAATACCTCTGCTTTCCTTCGCTATTAAGACCCCTAATATTCCAACTTGTGACTATCATTTATAACTTCTTGGGAGGTTGTTGGAATACCTCCGATAGAGGTATAACCTTGCCTGAGTTAACCAGAATTTCACCTATAGCTTGTATAGTCTCATTCATTGTTCATCTGCCTCTCTTTTTGCCTCCTTTGAAAAATTCCTTCCATTCCCATGTTATTATTTTCATATATCCCTATTTGTCCTGTTAGATCTTCCAATGCTTTGCCTTTTTTTTCTTTATACTTTTGGAATGTATCCTTATATAATTGTTTCTGCGTTTCCGGTATAAATCTTTCATCAAGATTTTTCCATTCGTGTAACAATTTCCTCATTATTCTTTCCTCTTCAGTCCCAGTGTCCTTTTATAGCTCTACCTCCATCTGGCTTTGCTCTGTTATTATCTCCAAGCTTACCCCTGTCTCTTCTTCAGTCTCCCTGATCTGTATTGTGGCACTATCTTTTGGCTCTTTACTAACTTCCATGGGTTCGCTCTCATTCTCATCTTCTTCGATCATTTTACCTGCGTCCTCTTCTTCGTTCTCCTGAAGAGCATGAAATTTGTTTTGACTCTCTATTATTATAGGATTTGTTTTTTCTTGTATCTTTATTCCTTCTTTCCCTGATTTTTTCCTTCTGCTAACTTCTTGGAAACCCATTTGTCCAGCGTCTGCTCTCTCTGTCCTTCTTTGTTCTTCTTCCTGCTTTTTTAAAATTTCCTCTTCTTTATTTAGCGGGAATTGCTTGAAAAGGTGCCCGTATTCGTGACACATTCTACACCTGAAAGGTATGTGTTCATAATCCAATGGTTGCTGCCATATCTCGTCCTGGCACTCTAGCTCTATATATTCTGGCAACAGTGCTGCTATATTCATGTAAACGCATATCCTTGTGTAGGACGTATAGTTCCCCCTTTTTGTCGACTCAGCCACTTTGACAAAGGTCCCGATTGAATTACCAATTCCTTCAAGAATATCCGGGTCCCAAAATTCCACCAGTAGGCCGAATAATCTGACCCAGATGGGTGCTGCTAGCATTTTCTCATTTTCTGGGTTATATTTTTCTTCCCAGTGTCTCATGAACAAGCTGGCATTATTCATGAAGTATGGTCCTTCCTCGAAAGTTTTTTCCTTATCTTCCAGATTTGCAAATATTACTGTGAAAAACCCTTTCGCTCCTAGCTTTAGGTCTATGTGCCCTTTTGGCTTCCATCGTTGTTGTATCCATTTTGCTAGATCCCTCTCAGTTGGCCAAAACCCTACAAACTTGCATATCAAAGCATGATCCCTCATATAGCATCTATATTCTTCAAGTTTGTTATTGGGAATAACATACCTTGGTTTTTACTATGCTCTTGGTAAGCATCGACCTCCTATCTTGGTTTGCCACTGGTTTCCTAGAACCGGTGCCTCTCTGCTGCTCCCCCTTGGATTACTCTGTGATCTACTCCCACTTGCTTCTCCTGCTGCTATGTTTTTGTAGGAGGGGATCTCTCCCCTCCCCTTCCTGCTTTCCATTGCTTCTTTCAGCTCAGATCAGTTTTGTTTACGCCTTACCGCGCAAGGCTTTATTGCTTGATTCTGCTCGCAGAAGACTACCCTTATGGTCGCTGCCTCCTCTATCACCCTACCTTGTCGGCTTCTGCAAACCCTAGTGTTTCAAACCCTATCCCTGCTCCGCTCTTCAGACCGTTCATCGCTCGTTCCTCCAATAAAAAAATGTATATTAAAATATAGTAATAATTTATTTAAAAAAAATAATTTTATTTTAAAATAAAAATTTTAATATAATACATACAAAATATTTAGATATTTATTTATAAAAATAATTTTATTTTAAATAAAATTTAATATAAATTACATATAAAATAATTAAATATTTATTTATATAGTAGAAAAGAGATGATTATATAATTTTGATATATTATCTTTAAATGATTGAGATGTCTGAAAATAAAATGTAAAAAGTATATTATTAAGAATTAATATGACTAAAATAAAGAATAATAAAACACTAATTATTAATTAATTAATTAATTAACAATCAACACCTATTAACACTTATTAACCTATATCAACTATATTGATAATTATATATGTTAATTAAACTTTTACCAAACATCTCCTCCATACTCCAAATTAAATCATAAAAACCTTTCAACAAAAAAATGATCCATTTATGAGATGATTGCTTAATGGGCTGGATTGACAACGGATCCATTTATGAAAAGATTATTTCTATGGTTACTAAGTATTATGCCTCACTTGTGAGAGGGAAGATTCTTTCGAAATTGCATGTAAATTCGAAGACGTTTAACATTGGCTGAATTTTATTATTGGCTAAGAAATCGTTTTTCGATTTTTTTCGCATGAAGAGTTAATGTCACTGCTCTTTCTCAATAATACTTAATAATGAGGATATTTTACCATGAAGAATTAGTCTCATTACTCTCTCTCCATACCATTTAATAATCAAAATAATCTCTAAACATTCAAACCAAATTTGAAGATTGCATTGCCCACTATTGCAATTTATACACATAACTCACAAAACATCCTATAGTGAATAATCACTGCTTAATTATTTTTATTTTTTACACTTATTATAGTCTTTGTGATTATTCTAACACTTTTTCTTAATATTCTAACACTTTTTCTTAATAGTATCTTATATGTTAACTTATTTGTTACTCCAAGTCTTACAACATAATTTGGATTTTCAAAAACACAAAATTTATCTTACAATTTTCAAATTTAATCTTTCCAAAAAAACTTCATAAATATGACAGCCACAGCCACATTTTGATTTATATTACCATAAGTTAATTCAATTTCTTTTAATTACATTTTTTCTCCTGCAAAATAATATTATGTTTTTATATGCTTTAACATCACATAATATACTTAAAAATAAAATACACTCAATCACTCTTACACAAACAATGAAAACTCCCACTCAAACTACACAACAACTCCCAACAACGCACACTCTTTAATAACTCAAATCAACTGATACTAAAACAGAGATAAACACTCGAAAAAACTAGAAAATTGCAATGGCAGCTATTACAATTTATACACAGAACCCGTCGAAGATCCCATAAACCGACCATTAATTATTTTATACCGAAATTCCGGAGACGGTACTTCGTGGACTATTTAGTCATTGTGATTATTTTAAACTATCATACATGAAAAATCTTCTTAGACTTTTAAAGGGTTTATTAAATATGATTAATATCTGTGAAATATTAATCTTATTTATCATTCCTATTATAATAAAAATTTTTTTTTTTCATTGAATTATTATCAATTTTATTGAGTTTTGATTATCATATTTTCAGGTATAAGTATTTTTTTTGCTTAAATTCCTTCCATCTTAGCACAATGTTTTATACTCAATTTTGGTTGAGAATAAGAAATAATGAACTAATTCTTGCTACTCCAAGACACAATTCGATATCTTATATTGAATGCATATTCAGTGACAGATTTTCTATCATTTAAATATTCTGCTAAATTAAAATTTGAATAACGTATTAACACAATATTCAAAACAATATTCAAAAGATTAATAACATTCAATACCAAAATCTACAATTCCTTTCAAGTATTGAATAACTCATTTAGCTACTTCAAATGATTATCATGTGGTCTCAGCATGAATTGACTAAAATAGGAGTATCCTATCAGTATCTCCTTTGAATAACCTATCAACTCAATATTTAAATGCTTAATAATATTAAATACCAAAATCTTTCAAGTATTGAATGACTCACTTAGCTACTTTCAATGACTATCATGTGGTCTCAGCATGAATTGACTAAGTGTGATATATCAATATGCAATATTAGGTCTTGCTGTGGTTAAATAATTTATACATAAAACCAAATGTCTATACAAACTAGGTGTTCTTTTGGTAAAAATAATTTAGACTTCAAACCAATTATCTATACAAAATACCATTTAGTTCTTTTTGTAGACGTTGTAAAGTTTAACAATATGTTCTAATGGAGTAGACATTAGATTACATTCCCTCATAAAGAATTTTCTATTTACTTCATTAGTATACTTATTTTGTGATCAAATTCATATACTGTCCCCTCTAAACTTCAATTAAATTTAGTAGATGATCTAATTTTCCATGTTTTTTTTCTAGAAATAATGATTTTCCTATTTAGATAATTATTTTACATTAAAAATTGCTAAAATTTTGTTAAGGCTATGTTATGCCATTAGAAATTTGAATATTTCTACTAAAATATGACCAAACATTCTATAGCTTTCAAATTAAAATTCACCAAAATTTCTACAATTGAGATAAATTTATATTAAAAAAAAAAAAATCAAATTTTTAAGATAACTTTTTAATCTGTTTAATCAACTTTGTAACACTTCCTATTATGACTAAGTAGTCAACATATAATGAAATAAATCAACAATTATGTTTCATCTTTTGTTTATCTACAGATTTGGATCATGTTTACTTTCCAAGGAAGCATTGTCACTTTTAATGTTATTGTTTTAATTTATTTGCTTATGGTGTGAAGCTTTTCTAGTTTTCTCTATTAAAGAACAAATGACTTCTATATTTTTGTGATTAAATTTAAAGATATTATGAAGTTTTGTTTAAATTTCCAAAAGAATCACTCATTACATATTATAGATGAATTTATATTAAATTAAAATTATTAAAACTAATTTTAAAAAGTATTAAATCAATTCATATATATATATATAACTTAGACGTTGAGACAAATAATACATGAAAATATATTCAACTTGCACATTAAAATAATAATACAAATTATTTAAAGAATTTTGATATTTAGGACAATTATTAGACAACTAAATAAAATCAAAGTATAAAATCAAAGTGTGATCCTCACATTTCAATATGTAAGATAACTATAAAACAAATTATACAAACATTTTAATTTTTTTAAATATTTATGACAGCTATAAGACAACTAAATAAAATCAAAGTATGATTCTAACATTT